>JXTB01000901.1:32428-43147 GCA_002914805.1 Parasponia andersonii | reverse complement strand
GTTTACGAGGCGACTACATGTCAATCAATACTTGGATCTTTTGAGAATTAGCTTTGATACCTTACTGATTAACCATAAATCCCCAAAACTTCCTAGATCCTACATCAAATGCACAATTTTGGGGGTTCAACTTCATCTGATTATTTCAAAGAATTGTGAACATCTTATTAAGGAGCTTGAAGTGATCTTCAGCTTTTTTTGACTTTACCAATATGTCATCAATATAAACCTCCATCATCCCGCCTAGTATGCTGCCACAACCGTCCTTTTCTGATTAACCTTTCAATCTCATTTTTCATGGCGTAGCAGTTATTGGTATGGTGTCTAATGTCGTTATGATATCAGCGAAACTTATTAGGATCATATTTTGCCTTATCCCACTTCATTGGCACTGGCTAATGATACTGCTCCTGTAGATTTGTGACCGTATTTAGAATCTTTTGTTTTTTTGGCTCGGACTACTTTTTAGTTGATTGCTCGTTCTTCCTCTTTTTTGACTTCTTGTTATTATTACTATTGGTTGTTGTGGTTGCATCTTTGGTTATATCATTTTCTTCTTCCTTCTTGGTTTTATGAAGATTTTTTCGAGAAGATTCCACCGTTAGATGTCGATCAACTCTCTGGTAGAAATCTTTGAGAGTCCTACATTCTCGCTCCAACATCTTTTCCTAGAGTTTAGTCTCTGGTCACACTTTAGCTATTATTAAAGTCAAGACTCCTCCTTCAAATAGGTTGTTGACTTTCACCAACTCAAAAGTGAAACGACTGAGATATGATCGCAGAGTTTCCTCTGGACCTTAACGAATAACAAACAAACTAATTAATGGAATAGTAAAGTTCTTCACAGCTGGAATTACCTTAAGAATATAATCTGAAGTTGCTGCCAAGATGAGATCGAACTAGGCTTAAGTCCTCGGAAACACTTCTTCGCTACACCTGTGAAAGTTACAGCAAAGCACCTGCAATGTATGAGGTCATTGACATGGTGGCGCTCTATCAAGTTGTTGAAGTGATCCATATAGCCCGGTAGATCGGTTTTCCCATCAAAAGTGCTTATGGTGGAAAGTTTGAATCCAATAGATAATGTAGCAGCTTGAACCTCCTCGTTGAATGGCGATTGATGATATCCATCAGCGAGCTTATCATCTCAGCCAGCAAGTACTTCTAATAGATCCTCAAATTATGAACATCTACTGTGAACTTTGTGAAGACTCAACTGAAATAGTTTGATGAGATGATGTTTGGTTGTTATGATGCGATACGAATTGCTCATAACTACCTTTTTGATGTCGTTATTTTAGATGTTGTCTCAGGTTGACAGAATTTTGCCTCGGCTCTCTACTTATCCTTTCAAAAATGCTCCTCAATTGACGATTTTGCTCGTTGCTCAGATGCTCATGGTTCCGAGAGGTTTTTCCATGATCACGATCTATGCGTGAACTCCCAGTGCCAGATTCTTGCGGCAAGTCCACAATCTTGCTTTTTCTCTTGGAAGTGCGATCTACATGGTGCTCCTGCTGGGTTCTATGTTGCTCACAATTTTCTGCCTCTTGGATCTAAATTCCTCTTTCAAGTTGTCGAGTAGGGCGATCTCTAGAATGTTCGTGCTGTGGTAGAGTCATCATCTGTCCTTCAGTAAGTCACCGTAGAGAATCATTAATTTGGTTGGTAATTTGCTGAAGGTTCGCAAAGGCATCCTCTGTGCAATCTTATCTCTGAATAATATTCTCTAGTACAGTTACGGCAGGTTGATCCTGAACAGGATCGATGTGTGTAGCAACAGTGCCTTGGGGTTGATTTTGACTAATTCTAGTATTCATGGTGATGTTTCTAGTATTTACCATTATTGAATGTACGAGAATGACAAACTTATCATTAGAATAGCCCTCTTTTTAGTGCTAATTGTTGATATGTTGACGGAGATTTTGTCAACAATGAATTTTGAAAATTACGAGATGTAGCTTGTGTATGAAAAAAATTGATAAAGCAAAACAAATAGAGAGACAAGAATTTTATAGTGGTTCAATCCTAAAAAAAATGAGCCTACATCTACTGTTCTTCTCTATTTTCTGCAGAATTACAAAAGTTTCTCTAAGTCTCAAAGTGAGAGCAAAGAGAGAATTACAGAGAATATATAGTGAAGTGAATGTGAGATGAAAAATTATGAGACTAAGCCCTCTTTATATAGGTGAGGATGACTTTAGGTTTCCTAATTGTGAAAACAAGTAAGTATATAATCAGAAAATATAGTTTCAGATAATATTACAAAATTAGGTAATAAATTAAATAGAATGGTTTGCTTGTTCTCCACCCATAAACTTATTTCTCTTTCTTGCAGATTACTTGTTTAAAAAAGTTTGTTTTCTTTTCTTGATGGTCGCACTTTGCTTATTTAGAGAAAGTCGCATTTTGATTAGAAAAGCATACATACGACTTAACGCATTTAATTCGGACATTGACTCTTATCCAGATGTTGACTAATAATGTAGATTTAAGAATGGTTTGCTTGTTCTCCACCCATAAACTTATTTCTCTTTCTTGCAGATTACCTGTTTAAAAAAGTTTGTTTCCTTTTCTTGATGGTCGCACTTTTCTTATTTAGAGAAAGTCGCATTTTGATTAAAAAAGTATACATACGACTTAACGCATTTAATTCGGACATTGACTTTTATCCGGACGTTGACTAATAATATAGATTTAAGATTGCACAATAATAATGATTGATTTACGCTACCGTCTAATTAAATTAAATGGTGAAATTTAAATAATGAAATTTCTTATGAACGTCGAGACAAGAACGAAATGCAATAAGACAAAAACGAAAAGCAACTTGAAACGACTATGTTTAACAATGTTAGAAATTATGCCATGTAATCGAATATTTAATAAATGAAATTACATTTTCTTGAATTTCTTTTATATTTCCTTTTATTTATGTAATTTAAATATCATCATATTTCCTTGATTGTTAAGGTAATCTTAAATTAAGTATATAATTAATATTGTGTACGAGAGGATTTGGTTTAAAAAATAATAATCCAAAATAGTTTATAATGGATCATTAAATAAAGTTGGAAACTTTAATTTAATTAAAATTATTCATATGCTCTATCTCTATTATAAATTCACTCATCAAAAAAAAAAACCTCTATTATAAATGTGTTCGTGACAAAATTGAAGGGGTTCCTAGAGGTTCAAAGCATCGAGGTTGTACATGAGTAGAAAATGCGTCTACACTTTTGGTGGTGAATTCTCTAACTTTTATGATTGTCTAATTAGAGCCATTATACCTGCATTATTGATCGATGTCTATTGTCTTTACTTCTGGTGTTTTAATTGTTTGGAGGCTTAGTGTAATGCACTCATTTTCAACACACTACTAGTAAAAGTATATTAACTTTTTATTAACGAGGTATTGGACTAAAATCTGCTGTCTCATATTTCTATCCCAATTGTTGTCTCAATTACTAGAAAATGGACAATTCAACACTTTTTAGTAACTTCATTCTTAAAAGAATTAATTTGTTAAATTGAGATTTTATTTTATGCCAAGTTATTCACTTTTTTATTGGATGTGACAGCAAATGAGATTAAAAAAAAAATGAGACAATAGATCCTGGTCCATGAGATATTAAGTTCTAAGAATATTTTTGTAATTATATTTCTAAAATACAGTATAATTTGAACTTTTTATTTTCTTTGAAAACACAGTAGGTATTTAACTTTATTTATAAACATATCGTGGATCACAATATATATATATATATTACAGACAAAATATGGTACATAAATTCTATATAAATATTAATAAAAACAACTCAAAATACATATACTTGGCCTATATGTGGTCAAAATATCTACGTGGAGAGCACCAAAGTTAGGCCTATGTTCCATCTCACAACGTCATTGTGGTGCTCAAAATTCTTAAATAATAATAAAAGACACATGTCAATTAGTATCAATTTTATAGTAATTTACTTATTTCTTATGATACGTACTTTTAGACATATTATTATGCTAATGTCGAAGTATTTCTACGCACTGTAAAGTCTCGGTAAACTCAATCTGGTAGTATGTACTAGAAGAAGGAGAGTCTTTCCCGACACATTTCACTAAATACGTCGGTGGAAGGTATTAATACCGACACGCCAACGTGGGGAGCATTTGTAACTGGTACATGCTATCCCAGTGCTTTACGTGTCAGTACTGAGTAGCTTTCACAACGGAGAATGTGTAGCACATCACGAAATATTTTGAGAAAATGGTGGGCAAGTTCATGACGCATAGTCAACATTGCATCCCAAAAGATTACTGTCAAACATTCTGCAACAGAGCGTGTTGCATCAAGAAAAGAAAAACTAGAAATTTTAAATAGAAATTTAATTGATTTCGTCCAAAACAATGTCGTTTTGAATGACAATCCGGAACCTTCTAACCCTTCTCCTCTTTTACCCCATTTCTCTCTGACCCTTTCTCTCCTCCTAGTCAATCTCAGACCCAAAATACCCCTATTCTCTCTCATTATCTCCGATTATTTCTCTTATTATCTCTCTCTAATTATCTCTGACAATATTGTCCGCACTGAATATTGGTGGAAACAGCTCTCTTCTTCTTCGTCGTCGAACTGAAATCGCTTATCGACTAGCTGCACCCAGCAAGGACCAAAATCTCTTATATTGTTGCTTTGTTTATTCTTGGTACTGCTCTTGGATCTATTGATTCTATACACCAAGCTTTACATTAGGTTCCCCGTGTTCTTGATTTACTGCTTTTTTTTCTTAATATAGTTTTATTTGTTTGATTAATTTACTTTTTTTTTTTTTGTTTACGATTCCTTTAATTTTCTTTGTTGTTAAACAACTTGGAGATGAAAATAAGTTAAATGTTACAAATATATCTGATAATTTTTATTATTAACATTTCGCTTTTTGTTATAATTCAACCTTGCAGTTCGTGCTCCATAGCCATGAGAGCTATTGATATTCAAGTGGTGGTGTGGTTTCAATCTTATCTTATTTATTTATTTATTTATTTATATATATATATATATATATATATATATATAAAAGTTGCCAATTTAGGATAGGTATTTTTGTTTTAGGAACACCGGCGGTGAACACTGGTGGTGGTGTTATATAATAAAATGCATGAAAAAATGTATCATTAATAAATATTTTTTTAAAATTTTTATAATAAAAAAATTAAATTTTTATTGGCTAAATTGATATATAAGATTAGATTGATGTTTATATATATATATATATNTATTTATCTAAGTAATGCTTGTTATTTGTTTTTGTTTTGTGTTCTCCTTCTTTTTTCTTATTTTATATCATTCTATTGTCAAATTTATCTATTTAAAGTTGAAAGTAATTGTTTACCAGGAAAACTTGTATTTAGCTTTCAAGGTTTTGGTATGTCTAATAGCATGTTCTGATTATTTTGGCACAACTTATCGATATCTTAATACTTGGTTAGTTTTTCTTTTTGTTGTTCTTGATACCAAAGGACATAATTTATTTAGTTTGTTCAGATTTTCATCTTATTTATTATTCTTGTGTGTAGGATATTTCTGAGGAAAAAATAAATATTTTGGAGTAAACATGTGCTCTTGTCCTTATTTTAGCTGAAGCATATTGCATATATTATGTCATTAAGGGGGAAAATTTTGTAGCATATTGCATATATTATGTCATTAAGGGGGAAAATTTTGTAGAAGTAACCCGTGAGCAATATAAACTTTGATAAACTACAAGTGGTCATTAAATTTGCTAATGTCGATTGCAAAATAGTGGCAGTGTTTCTGATTAATTATTTCACATTAATTGTAAATTTATTCTTTTTTATATATATAAAATTGGCTCATATGTGTTAATATTATAAGTTAACTAGTTTAATGTTTAAGGATCTATTATCAATTACTTAAACAAACTAATAACTAGTAACTATTAGTAACTAATGAAACTAGTAACCAAATATATTAGTAATTAAATTAGTTACTAGTTCTTAAAATAATGAGTAACAAATTGGTAATTAAATTGGCTGCTAATAATAAGATTGTTATCAATAACTAGTAAGTAAATTGATATTGTTGAAAATCAAAAATTAGTAACTAAATTAGTTACTAGTAGTGACCACTCACTGGTATTGTAACTAGTCACTATTTTAGAAAGAAGTAAATAGAGAAACTAGTAATCAATAACCATATTGGTCTTCTATAGAAGCGAAAAACTAATAACTAAATAAGAAATTATTTATCTTTTTGGTTACTGATAGCTACTAGTCACTAGTTTTATTACTACTTTGGAAACAAAGAAGTAGTAATCAAAGATAGTTACTCAATCACCAGTTTTGTAAGTGGCTACTATTCTAAAAACTAGATACTAGAGAAACTAGTGACAGTAACTAATAACTAACTTGTAATTAGAATAACCGGTAAGAAATTGGTAACTACATTAGTTAGTAGGTACAAATAACAAGATTGGCTACTAATAAGCAATAAGTAGTTAGATTAATCTTGTATGGAAATAAGAAACTAGTAATTGACTTGGTAATTAGTAACTAAATTAATTACTGGTAGCTACCATTTACTAGTCTTGTAACTAGTCACTATTTTAGAAACAAATAACTAGTAACCTTATTGGTCTTGTATAGAAGTCAAAAACTAATAACCGAATAAGTAACTGGTAACTAAATTGATTACTGGTAGCTACTAATCACTAGTCTTGTAACTATTTTGGAAACGTGTAACTGATAACCAAAGCTAGTTACTTAATCACCAATTTTGTAAGTCACTACCAATATGAAAACTAGTAGCTAGAGAAATTAGTATCCGGTAACCAGTTTCTAGTTGGTAATTAGAGTAACTGGTAACAAATTGATAACTATATTATTTATTGATAACCAATAACTAAATTGGTCTTGTATGGAAACCACAAACTAGTAACTAATAACTCATTTAGTAACTGGTAACTAGATATTGGATTCGAGTAACTACTAATCACAAGTCTTGTAACTAGCCACTACTTTGGAAAACCAGTAACAATCACTAGTCTTGTAAGAGGCCACTATTTTGGAAACTAGTCAGTAGATTGGTTATTTGTAACTATAAACCTAAATAGTTTCTATAGATAGTTAAGTACTCAATTTTTGTTGAGATAATTAGTAACTTAAATTTTTTTTTTGTTGATAATCTAATATGTTCTTATGTAATAAAGAAAATAATAAAAAAATCAACAAAAAGGGAAAATATCTTCTTCCAAAAATAAATAATAATAATAATAAATGGGAAAAAAAGATATTTTTCCTATTTTTATGAAATTACAAAAAATAAAGTAATACATCATATGTCTTTTGATCTCAAAAAAAATTGAAGGAGAAAAATAATTAAAATTAAAGAGAAGGAAAAAAAAAAGTGAAAAAGAATTAAAAATTTGAAAAAAGGGGAAAAAGAGACTGGAGATGTTTTAATTAAAGGAAAAAATTCAAAAGAATAAAAAAACCGAGAAAATGAAAGAGAAAAAAAAATAAAAAGGGAAAAAATCAATAAATATTTAGAAAAAAAAATACTGAAAAGAGAGAAACATGGGATCGAACCCATGATCAAAAATACCAAGTCCTACCACTTGGCTGCCATTTATTAAATTTATATGTTATTTAAAAAATGATTTTAATTACAAATTTGCCAAGGTATTGTTTGAGTCGCTTTTCAAAAATACCATTCGGATGCGGTACGAAAATCGATTATTTTTCTTGACCGCATTTTTATAATTTTGTTTTGCTTTAGCGGTAAAACCTTAGAACACCCGTGATTGTTTTGTGTTGGGCCTTCTGATGCTTGCCTTATTTAGTGGTTATTATTTTATTTCTGGTCACTATTTTATGGGCTACAAAATTACTTTGTTTGGGGCGGTGTTTTCTAGTCTAAGATTCTGAGGATTTGTTGTCCCATTTTCTAATTGGATTTCAGAATTTGGTTATTCCTTTTTGTCTCTGTTTGGCTCTCTTTGTCTCTCTGTTTGGCTGTCTTTGTCTCTATTTAGCTCTCTGTCTCTCTGTTTCTTCTTTTATTAAAAAAAGAAAAGCTTGAATTTTTCCATATTCATAACAAGATTAGATTTTTATAGATTTGGCTAAATTTTAGTTCCATGAGAAGATTGTCAACTATAGTCTTTCGGTTTTGTTTTTCTTATAATAGAAAAAAAGCACTTCAAATTACTCCATTCTAATTTTATTGTTATATAAACCAAAAGGGGATTTCTTTTTTGTTTGGTTTATGAATTATCTGTTGCTATATTATTTATAGTCATAGCTGTTGCTATATTATTTACGGTCATATTTCTTTCGCAGCATCTGTTTTTCGTTTGGTTTATGGTATATAAACACATTGACAAGCATGTAAAAATCCGGATTTTGGGAGGGTAATTTGGACAATTTACCAATTTTCCGGATAAAATATTATGGGGATTAAATTGCAAAACTTTTGTGCATAGGGACTAAATTGCAATTTTTGGTGGACTAGATTGATATAGATTTGAAATTTGGGGACTTATGTGTAATTTTTGAAAAATTGCACAGCCCTATAAGACAGAGTCACGTACCCTGTCCTTTTCTTTTCTCTCTCTCTCTCTCTGCGTTTCTCGGCAGCACCACCGGAGGAAGCCGCGACCACCGCTCCAGCCATCGTGCGCCCACACCACCGACCGACAATGGACCCTCGTGCTGCGCCGAAGCTCTGCCGCCCCTCGCCAGCCGTCGCCAATGTCTGGTTCGCCGGAAAACCTCCATCGAAACCGTTGGAGCCGTTTCAGTTTTTTTGTCACCGGCGACGATTCCGGCCACCATTCGTCCTCCAACCGGTCCTATTGGATTCGTCTCGTTTCAAGGATCATCAAGGTATATATATCTCAACCCCATTTTACCCAGATTGAAAGTCGCCATTTTTGGATATTTTGAGTTTAAGTTTAACTTTTTGATCCGGCCATTGGATCGTATTTTTGTTGTTATTTTTGGAATGTACTCGGGAAATGGAGAAGTTTAATATATATATTGCCTATGTTTGGTAATCGACACGGAAATCGAGATCGAACGGTCGAAATTTACCTCGTTTTGCGTGCCACCGCCTCGGTGTGGGCCCGAACCCGAATTAGACAAGTTATAAGTCTAACATAGCTATTTTGGGTGCTAGGAATTCAGCGAAGAGGTCCATATGTAGAATTAAAGCTCTAGTGAGAAGTTGGATTTTCGCAAGAGGACGATCGAGGGCTTTGAATTAGTTCCCGACCCTTTAGGCGATCATCAACGACACCTTGAGGATTCAATAGTGTGGTATTGCTATTCGAGCGAGGTAGGGACTCAATTACCTTTGTTTTATCTCGTTTTTGAATAAAACTTATTTTCTGCAACATATGAGAACAAATGTGATTTTTGGTTACTCGAATATTTGTGATGGGAATTGGTTATATGAGATATATACTGTATTGGTTGTATGAGATATATACTGTATTGCTCTGGAAATTTTCTGAGTACATGTTATTTTAGGTATATTAAAAATAGGGCTGTTATGCTGCCCATTTTTCTATAAAAACCTAGTATGCTGATTTTACTAAAAAACCAGAGCATGATTATTTTCACACTTCAGTTCTATATTGCACGTGTCATAGGATCATATATGAGTACCGTGTTAGCATCGTGGGTTACAGTGTGGCGCTGCGTGCCCCACCATCGGTGAAAGTCCATAAACTCGCGCGGGGTTTTGTTACTTCTGATTACCTCCCCATTTGGTAGGTGTAGGCAATTCGGTTGCATCTCCAGGTTTGGTAGGCGATACACGGGTGTCCCCTCCGGGTATAGGCTTAGGTATGAGGCAGGCTGTTAGGCATACTTAGTGCAATCATCCTGGGTTTCCACATATGAGAGAATGAGAGCTCATGGGTATGGGTTGATTTGTGTTATGTGCATATGAATTGGATGGTTTTGATTACACTGCTTTTTCTATATATATGGATTTCCGGTTTGGATTACATATATATGTATGTTTTGGACTAAACTAACCATGCAGGAATTCCCCATCACAAAAATATTTTCAATCAAGGTAATTGTTTTTCCTACTGGGTATTTTATGCTCACCTCCTACCTTCTTCCTCAGGTGGTGTCCGGTGCGATCTTAGTGATCAAGAGGAGTAAGAGGTCATCTTGATTGCAGTTCGTCTCTTGGTAATGCTAGAAGTTTGTCGTCTTGGTATTTGGATTGTTTGGGTCTTGTATTAGCATTGAACCAAGATTACTGCTTTCTATTTTGTCTGCGAAGTTATGTATGCCATTCTGGTATTTGACTTTTATTGTGGATGATGGTGATGCTTGGGCTTATATTTAAATTCGTGGCTTTTAATTATTATTCCGTCTATGTTTAATAGTGTATACGAATTGTGGGAGTGGTTCACGGGATGGAATTCCGATTATTTTATTTAAATATCTGTTTTTATAAAAACTAGAACTTTTGACACTTTTCAAATAAATCAAGGAATTTCCCATCTTTATGAAATTTCCCTTCTGCCACTGGCTCGGGTTTTGGGTCGTGATAGAAATTTTTGGTATCAGAGCTTTGAGTTTAACAGCTCGGACGTATCACCATTAAACTAGATTGAAGTTGTTTTTATGACAAGCATGCATCATTATCTCACAAACAGTTTGGCATATTGTTTCAGACTTATAGCGATG
>JXTB01000901.1:0-26901 GCA_002914805.1 Parasponia andersonii | reverse complement strand
TGTGCAATTTTTGAAAAATTGCACAGCCCTATAAGACAGGGCCACGTGCCCTGTCCTTTTCTTTTCTCTTTCTCTCTTCTCTCTCTTCTCCCCCGACTTCTCTCTCTCTTTCTTTCTCTACGTTTCTCGGCCGCACCAACGGAGGAAGCCGCGACCGCCGCTCAAGCCACCGTGCGCCCGCGCCACTGACCGGCGAAGGACCCCTGTGCTGCGGCGAAGCTCTGCCGCCCCTCGCCAGCTGTCGCCATTGTCTCATTCGCCGGAAAACCTCCATCGAATCTGTTGGAGCCGTTTCAGTTTTTTCATCACCGGCAACGATTCCAGCCACCATTCGACCTCCAACTGGTCCCATTGGATTCATCTCGTCTCAAGGATCATCAAGGTATATATATCTCAACCCCATTTTGCCCGAATTGAAAGTTGCCATTTTTGGATATTTTGAGTTTAAGTTTGACTTTTTGATCCGGCCGTTGGATTGTGTTTTTGTTGTCATTTTTGGAATGTACTCTGGAAATAGAGAAGTTTGATATATATACTGCCTATATTTGGTGATCGGCACAGAAATCGAGATCAGATAGTCGAGATTTGTCTCATTTTACATGCCACCGGCCCGGTGTGGGTCCGGACCCAAATTAGACAAATTTTTTGTCTAACCTAGCTATTTTGGGTGCTAGGAATTCAACGAAGAGGTTCATTTATTGAATTGAAGCTCCGGTGAGAAGTTGGTTTTTTGCAAGAGGACGATCGAGGGCTTGGAATTGGTTCCCGACCCTCCGGGCGATCGTCAACGACACTTTGAGGATTCAATAGCGTGGTATTGCTATTCGAGTGAGGTAGGGACTCAATTACCTCTGTTTTATATCTTTTTGAATAAAACTTATTTTCTGCAGTATATGAGAACAAATGTGATTTTTGGTTATTCGAATATCTGTGATGGGAATTGGTTGTATGAGATATATACTGTATTACTCTGGGAATTTTCTGAGTACAGGTTATTTTGGGTATATTAAAAATAAGGCTGTTATGCTGTCCGTTTTTCTATAAAAACCTAGTATGCTGATTTTACTGAAAAACTAGAGCATGATTATTTTCACACTTCAGTTCTGTATTGCACGTGTCATAGGATCATACATGAGCACCGTGTTAGCATCGTGGGTTACAGTGTGGCGCTGCATGCCCCACCGTCGGTGAAAGTCCGTAAACTCTCGCGGAATTTTGCTACTTCTGATTACCTCTCCATTTGGCAGGTGTAGGCAATTCGGTTGCATCTCCAGATTTGGTAGGCGACACACGGGTGTCCCCTCCGGGTATGGGCTTAAGTATCAGACAGGCTGTTAGGCATACTTAATGTCATCATCCTGGGTTTCCACAGATGAGAGGATGAGAGCTCATGGGTATGGGTTGATTTATGTCATGTGCATATGAATTGGATGGTTTTGATTACACTGCTTTTTATATATATATGGATTTCCAGTTTGGCTTATATATATATATATATATATATATATGTTTTGGACTAAACTAACCATGCAGGAATTCCCCATCACAAAAATGTTTTCAATCGAGGTAATTATTTTTCCTACTGGGTATTTTATGCCCACCCCCCCTACTTTCTTCCTCAGGTGGTGTCTAGTGCGATCTTGGTGATCAAGAGGAGTAAGAGGTCATCTTGATTGCAGTTCATCTCTTGGTAATGTTAGAAGTTTGTCGTCTTGGTGTTTGGATTATTTGGGTCTTGTATTAGCATTGAACCAAGATTACTGCTTTCTATTTTGTCTGCGAACTTATGTATGCCATTCTAGTATTTGACTTTTGTTGAGGATGATGGTGATGCTTGGTCTTATATTTGACTTCGTGATTTTTAATTATTATTCAGTCTATGTTTAATGGTGTATACAGACTGTGGGAGTGGTTCACGGGATGGAATTCCGATTATTTTATTTAAATGGACCATTTTTATAAAAACTAGAACTTTTGACACTTTTCAAATAAATCAATGAATTTTCCACCTTTGTGAAATTTCCGTTCTGCCACTGACCCGGGTTTTTGGGTCATGACAAAGCATATATAGGATCTATTTCATATATTTAAAGAAGCGAAATTTTGTTGGTTTAGTGGACTTTTTTTGATGTTTTACCTTGATACTGCTTTGATGATTCTGTGTATTTTTTTGAATTGGTTTAGCTTTTGTTTTGGCCTGCTGTTTCTTTTTTAGTTTGTGGCACTTAGTTATCTAGTTAAAAGACCTACTTGTGTTTATATGAATGGATTTAGTTGGTAACATTTGATTTTTTTTCTTTTTTTGTGTAGGTGATTATTTGCACATATTTAGTACTTAGTACCAAGTGCTGTGTATGCAGTATGCACATACTTGGTACCAAGTACTGAGTGTGCACCCTTGGTGTCGTGTGTGCTATTAAAAATAATTTTTGAAAAATATGTTCGTTATTTTAGTACACTAAAATGTGTAACGAAATATTGAACAAAAAATAAAAATAAGAATTTATATAATCTTTTGGAGGATCCTTAATAGTTAGGATTCTTTAAAAATGATGCAAATTCCCTTTTTTTAGCGCTTAAAATTTTATCACTTGAAATTTTCATAACGTACATAATAATTTTTAATAAAATAATAAATCACATCAATTAATATTNCGGGTTTTTGGGTCATGACAAAGCATATATAGGATCTATTTCATATATTTAAAGAAGCGAAATTTTGTTGGTTTAGTGGACTTTTTTTGATGTTTTACCTTGATACTGCTTTGATGATTCTGTGTATTTTTTTGAATTGGTTTAGCTTTTGTTTTGGTCTGCTGTTTCTTTTTTAGTTTGTGGCACTTAGTTATCTAGTTAAAAGACCTACTTGTGTTTATATGAATGGATTTAGTTGGTAACATTTGATTTTTTTTCTTTTTTTGTGTAGGTGATTATTTGCACAGATTTAGTACTTAGTACCAAGTGCTGTGTATGCAGTATGCACATACTTGGTACCAAGTACTGAGTGTGTACCCTTGGTGCCGTGTGTGCTATTAAAAATAATTTTTGAAAAATATGTTCGTTATTTTAGTACACTAAAATGTGTAACGAAATATTGAACAAAAAATAAAAATAAGAATTTATATAATCTTTTGGAGGATCCTTAATAGTTAGGATTCTTTAAAAATGATGCAAATTCCCTTTTTTTAGCGCTTAAAATTTTATCACTTGAAATTTTCATAACGTACATAATAATTTTTAATAAAATAATAAATCACATCAATTAATATTCATTCATAATGCACATAATAATTAAAATAATATCTATCACTAAATAATAATATTAGATTAAAATTGTAGTAAATAAATATTAAGTATTAAATAATAAATAATTATATAAGACATAAAATGACAAAAATATCCCTATGAGACATAAAATATTCAAAATATTCCTAGGAAACATTAAAAAAAGAAATGCCCTTAGGAGACCCAAAATATCAAAAATACTAGTAATAGATCCAAAATGCCAAAAATACCACTATAGGATATAAAATACCTAAAATACTCCTAAATAAATAAAAAAAATTACCATAATATTCTTAGGCTGCAAAAAAATATTCAAAATATCCCTAGGAGACATAAAATACCAGAAAGATCCCTAAGGAACATTAAATACCCAAAATACTACAAATTTGACTAAAAATATCTATAATATCCTTAGGAAACAAAAAATACCTAAAATAATACTCTTAGGAGGCATAAAATATCAGAAATATACCTTAGAAGATATAGATTTCCTAATATCCCTAAAGTACTTGAGATACTCGTAGAATATGTAAAATTCCTGAAATACCTATAGAATACCCAATATCTCCTTAGAAGACGTAAAATTCCAAAAATACCTCCAGAAGATATAGAATTCCCAAATTAACCCTAGAGTACCCAAGATACTCAAGAGGTAAAATTTTGAAAGCACCCCTAGAATACCCAAAATTCCTAAAATACTCGTAAGAGACCAAAAATAATTACTAATAAGGTTAATATCATATGCGGTACCCAATTTTTTCCCGATGTATCACTTAGCTCCCAATCTTTTTTTGTAGCATTTAACTCCCTAAACTTCCCAACTTAGTAACACTGAAGTTCCTGCAACGTTAATTTTCTGTCAATTTTTACTATTAAAGAAGCATATGCTTTCTCAAGTAAGCCCTTTCTAAAGGTATTTGGTGGAAATTTTAACATAACAACCCTCTTTCTTCTCTCTCTCTTTGTGTATGGCTAGCCTATAGTCTTCCTTCCATATGAAAATAACAGTACAACACTACATTACAGTTGCCATTTTACAACCAAGCTTCCAAAAGATAACTTTCATTTCCCCTTTGGTTGAGTTCAAATTAGATCAGGCACAACCCTAAGCAAATAACTTTAATACTAAAANATCACTTTTACTTGGAGGAGTTCAAATAATAAATGTAAATGATATAATCCCACATCCGTTTATTCTCAGTAAATCAATATGATAATAAAACTCACATGGGGAAGATGCAAAGCGAAGGATAAAGTTATTATAAATTAATAATAACAAAATTAAAAACTTCCTCTAGCCAACACACGAACACATCACAGCACATACACAGAATATCCCAATCAAACAGATAAAATCAAGTTTTTTAATCCCCAAAATACCATATAATTAATTACCTAAATCCTTAACAAGGAAAAAAAAATAGAATTAACAAATTGATTACCCCAATTCAAACAATCAGTAAATAAAATTCATATCTACGGCAAAAGAGGAGAAGGAGCAAATCCCATAGTAAATCCTCAAATTCATGTAGCTGGAAATTCTTTCTACTTCAGCCGACCCTTGATCTCGACGAAGGTATAAGTTCTCCACGCTATTTTCACTATAGAATCACAGAGTCATAGAATTCGATTGGAATGGTGGATAATAATATAAGCCTTGAAAATGGAGGTGGTGAAGCTTGGTGGAGCAGAGACTTTTTTATATTTTTTTTATAATTTTCACCAAATACCATTAGGAAGGGCTCATATTAGGAAGCATGTGCTTATTTAACAATAAAAATTGACAATAAACGTTACAGGGACTTAAGTCTTACTAAATTAAGAAATTTAAGGATCTAAGTGATACATCAGAAAAAGATTGTGACCGAGATGATATTAACTCTTACTAATAACATTGTCATCATATTCTGTGGAATTTACTTTGCATTGTGTTCCACATGGATGCTTGATAGATGCACCAGCTTGTTTCTCGTTTTAAGCACCCTAAATATTCGAGAATCCTATTAGTGCATGTATTTAGTTTTTATGTAATTCACAATGTAAAATATGAAAGATAAAATGTGATGACAATTTGACAATGTAAATGGTTTCTAGACAAGCATTTTCTATTAGATTGTACCGTTAGTTATCTAATAAGAAAATGTTTGATCAAGAACGAATTATGTTTTTGATATTTTTTATTTCATAATAGTGTAGTCATAAGGAACCAAAAATGATATTTTTTATTTCAATGTAGTCATAAGAAACCAATACTCAACTTAAGTTGTTTCACGTCTCAATTTATTCTCGAATAGAGTTTAATCAATTTATTCTCGAATAGAGTTTAATTGAAATGAAGAATGACTTTTATGTTTTCGGTGTTTTGGTTTTCTTTTTAATTTTGTCGCTGTCATCACGTGTAATGACAATTTATTGTTTGTAATCATAATGTGTACATTAGTGCGCGTTGTAACTTTAATATATTTATGTATTATTTTATTTGCAAAAAAAATTACCTTAGACCTGTTTAGAAGTTAACGAGAGATTACGTATTTTAATACGAAATCTTGAATTGTCTCAATTGGACAATTTTAGATTTATGCATTATCGTTCACTTATAAATATTATTTTTTGGCCGAGTTTCGGTGGTATCTCCATGCTCTCCGGGTGTGTTCTATATATATATAATATACTTAGCGAAATTGTGGGGAGATGCTACCTAAATTTTGACTTATAATAAATTACATAAAATTCTAGAATTTACTATAATAATTATTATATTAGTTTTAATGGCTTCCATTATTTTAGTTTCCTTTGTGTCATCATTATTAGGTGCAAATTTTAGGGCTATTAGAGGTATTTATATTTTTATGGAGTACTCTATTTCAAAAAAAAGATAGTTTTGCGGTATATAAATATAAGATATTTATATTTCAAATAAGATATTATCTAATAAGTATCTTATGGGATTACCAAAGATAATTATCATTACTTATCTAATTTTAGAATTTTTATTTTATTAAATGCTTCTTACTTGCTTATAAATACATAATTTTCCTCTTTATTTGGGATCTTTTATTCTCTTCATATATTCTACGTAGAAACTCTACTTACTTTTTATTATTTTGCAAGGAATTTTGAATTATATCTTCCTTGATCCATATAAGGGTAATCAATTTTTTTTTGTTTTGTGTGTGCATGATTGCAATGCGGTCGTGGACTCATTATAAATTTAATTATAAATCTTATTATTTACAATGAATTAAAATTTAAAACTAAATTTTTTCATCTTCTCAAAATTATTATGAAAAGTTGTTAGATTTTGTGCAAAGTACTTTTGAAATCTTTTCTAAATGTTGGTTCTCTCTCTTTTTTTTTTTGTAGCAAATTATGAAATAATGTGAGAAAAATTTTGTTTATTAAACACCAATTGCAGCCAAAATTATTTCATAAGAATCAGAACTCTAAAAGCTATCCTAAACCCGCATTCAGTGTGAGTTTTTCTAGACCTACATATATGTTGTAGCCATTGTAAAACTAAAAAAATAAAAAATAAAAATGGAATAACGTGTTCATCCATATATATCTTCGTGCCATCTCTTTTAGTTATTTATTTATTTATTTTAACAAAAAAAAAAAGTTTTTTGGACATTGGGACGAAGATTGAACACCTCAATATTATTAGTATGATTATCATGCTAAATTTATGACCCGAAAAATAAGAAACATTAACATTTGTACGTGTCATAAGTAGAAAATTCTCATAAATTGATACGTGGCGTAGATTCTTCTAGTTTTCTGGCTCTAATTTTTTAATTTTTAAGATAGGATTTAATTAATTATTTATATTTATTATAAATTAAAGGAAAAAAATTATTATTATTTAATTCCCACTTTTACCGTATTAAAGATAATAAGTTGTCGTGGACTCGAACGTAGGTAAGACCGATATCTCAATTTAGTTTTTTTGGTCTATACGCATTAACGAATCAAAAATGTCCTACGTATATTGCCAAATTAAGTTCTTTAAAAAAAAAAAAAAAAAAAAATTGGCCTAGCTTCCTTAAGAAAGCAATAGCTCCCTCGTATTGACGCATCCAAACAAACAGAACATGTCTCCTCTTCTTCTTCCTCCTCCTAATATAATTTTAAGCTCCAACCACCGCCATGGCTGAAAGACAGACACAAAGAAGATCTGATTTGATCTCTCATTAGTCTTTTATCTCGATTCTCAGAAAAGACCCAAAAAAAAAAAAAAAAAAGAGGGAGAAAAAAAAATGTTAGGAGCTTTGCAATTGGGGATCATGGCGGCCTTCGTGGTGGTTCTGGTCCCCATGGGAATGGCCGGTTGGCACCTCAGCCGTAACAAGATGCTCTTCTTCAGTGGGGCCCTCTTCATAACTCTGGCCGTTGGGGTCCACCTCACCCCTTACTTCCCTTCCGTCTCCGACTTCGTCTCCTCCGTCTCCTCCGTCGTCATATTCGACAACCGCCACTCCTGCGTCTCCCTCCTCCACGGCGTCGTTTGGAATCTCACCCACTCTCGTCGCGATTCCTCCAAATACGACAAGTCGTGGGCTTGGTCCTCCGACGACGACGCCGTTTCGGCTTGCGCCTTCCAGAAGCTGACCCGATCCGACGCCTCCGATCTCCTAAACGGGTCGTGGGTTGTCGTCGCTGGTGACTCCCAGGCCCGATTCGTCGCTCTTTCGCTTCTGGGTCTGGTCATGGAGCCCGAATCGGTGGATTCCATCAGAGGCGATCTGTTCAAGAGGCACAGCGATTATCGGACT
The DNA here is from genome assembly GCA_002914805.1 of Parasponia andersonii. Lineage (NCBI taxonomy): Eukaryota > Viridiplantae > Streptophyta > Magnoliopsida > Rosales > Cannabaceae > Trema > Trema andersonii. The sequence goes on along the minus strand of JXTB01000901.1, from coordinate 18,844 downwards.
GTGATTGATGAGATCGGAATGAGATTGGATTTCATTTGGGCTCCGTTCGAATCCAATTTGACCGATTTGGTTATGGCTTTCAAGCGAAATCGAAACTCTCCTGACGTTTTGGTCATGGGGTCGGGGCTATGGCACATGCTTCGGGTCACGAATGAATCGGATTACGGGGTGTCATTAAGGGTTTTGAGAGACTCCGTGGTTTCACTGCTGCCATTTTCGCCGGAGCTCGGCGTGGATGGGCCGATAACGGGGTCCGTCTCCGTCCGATCGCCCCATTTGTTCTGGATTGGAATGCCGACACTGATAAACTCGATGCTGAATACAGAGGAAAAGAGGGAGAAAATGACTGATGAGATGAGGGGAGCTTATGACAGAGAGCTATGGAGGAGTAAGCTTTTGAGGCAATCTGGGGGACCCCTTTTGATGCTTGATATGGCCTCATTGAGTTGGAGTTGTGGGGTGAGATGTACGGCGGATGGGATGCATTATGATTTTCCTGTATATGAAGCTGCAGTTCAGATCATGTTAAATGCATTGCTTATTGAATCTCATCAAAAGCTATGAACAAAATCACAGAGAGCGATATTCTTCTTCAAATTTCAATATAAGAATCAAAGGTTTCGATTCTTCTTACTTGAGCTAGAGGTTGGACTCTTCAGTTCATCTTTTGTTTATGGTATTTCCTTTCTTTTTAATTTGGCTTCAAATTAACTTAGGAGTAGTTTTTATTCTTTTTGTAATAGTAAGCAACCAACATTGAGATTCTTTTATACTTCTAGTACTTCTTATTTGTGTGATTATTCCGTACTTACACCGCTTGTATACTAGAGTCAGGGATCTGAGTATGATTTCACATCCAATTTTGATGTGAGACAATTGAAAATTACTGTGTAAATTGAAAATACACTTGTCCTCATTTAGTTATTGCAGAATAAAGTAGCCTTAAAGATTTTGTTGATTCTCAATCCTTACTTTATGTGTCATTGCTTCTAGAGTTGATTTGGATGTTGTAATTGAGCAGGAAATCATGTTCTGTTTTTTTTTTTTTTTTTCTCCTTTCTGTGATATTTTTGTATTTGTTACTACTTTTTGGTGATTGTTTGTTTTGAGATTTGGATAGACATGAGTTGAAATCTGTATATACATAAAAATCTTTTTGCAGCACTGGTAGTTTGGTGCCACCATTCCTAAAGGGTAGAGGTTTGGTATAGCTTTTCTTAGATCGTTGTCCTGCTTTTCAATGACTAGTACGTCACTAGAAGTATGTAAACTCTATTACTATATTTCTACGTAATGCTAGTTTGGTATCTCCCTAGACATATTGTAATCTGGCTGATCCACTGTATTTGTTTTGACATTACTTCCCTAATGTCCAAACCTAACTGGTAAACGATTTCTTTTTTGCATAGATCTATGAGTAATAAAATAAAACTAAGATTTAAAGATATAGTCGTTACTGTTATAATTATTGTATGGACAAGTGACACACCTTTCTTTTAAGTTAGAGTATTAGAATGTCAGTAGTGGATGACCAGATATAAATTGCAATCTGCAAATGACTTTTCTTATTGTTCGTCATGATTTGCCCTTTTGGTAAGCTTCCAGTGAGCTTGGAATGATACATTATCAAGTGATAGTGGAGGAGATCTATTAATTTTGACAGTGAAAGAATGAGAACTAGGTAATATGACCATCAATACATTTTTGCTGAGTTACGTACCAGGGGATTCTCTCTGAAACTTCATTTGTCGCGTGGTTCTTTTAGCTGTTGGATAAGGGAAACAAATGTTTAAATAGTTTGTTACCTATTGGATTTTGATTGGTGATCTTGACGCAAAAAGATTTGTGAATGAGAGTTCATCGTTTTATCTACTGTTGATATCTCAACCATTGTCATATGCTTTAAATGTATACTGGAGAAAGGGAATGATTCTTTGATGTTTAACAAGTCCTGGTGCCTACTAATTGCCCTTGTCAGGTAAGTTTCTTATTCGGATCGATCTTTTCCTTCTGTATGAAGTTTTAGTGCTGGGACAATGTGTTCTAAGCATTTTGACTTCTAGTGCTATTTCACAAATTCACAACATAATTTTGACCCAATTTGACTTGAGGGGAAATTTAGATTTGACTTTACAAATCGACATTCTTAAAAATACACGAGTAAATCTAATATGTTGCTAATATTTTGCCGACACATGAGAGCAATTTTTGGTACTTTCCCTCCAGCTTCTCAATTCTCAAAATGTTAACTCAGTACCCTTTCCTTAGCTCATGGAGTATTCAAAATAGCACCTTTTATTATTCTTGCCAATAAAAAGTTATACTGGAACTAACTATCCTAAAATAATTCAAAAGCAAAGTTGGATCAACACCCAATCATGCATTTCCTTTTTGTCTCAGACGATTTTCTTCACCAGCAACTATGGAGTTCTTTGGCTTGATTGGATTAGTTACTACATTTATTGAATTCCCTTGTCCTATTTGGAGGAAAGAAATAGAATTTAATTGGCACTTCTTCTCCTCACATTACAACCCTCAATGCAAGAACCAATTGGATTTCCTAGAAGAAACGAACTTGGGTTTGACATCGTCTATACGGTCTATTAAACTGAATTGTTTACATAATATTTATACTATGACCAATATGACATCATGTCATGTCAATTTACTAGGACGTGCCAACTGATACAGGAAATCCTTGAGAAACATAATTTCCCACCTACAACTATTTCAGCACCAAAACTAGGGGAGGAAAAGTAACAGAAAAAGAAAAGAAATCACTTCTTACACCCTCTTCCACCCCCAAATACGAAACAAAATTTGAAAGTAAAAGGAATGGTCCCGTTCAGTCGACATTCTCCTGGATTGTGCTTTCTAGGACTCAAATTGCTTTGCTTCAAATGTTTGTCCAAAGTTCCAATTCTTGGGAGCAACATTATAAGATGTCACAGTGAAACCGTCACTACTAGTGACCTCGAAAGAAAGGGGTTGATTCTTTAAATCAGCATTTACGTGCCAATTTTGACCCCAATTCCGCCCCATTGGAAGCCAACCAGTTCTTGAACCCTTAATTTTCACGGCAGCTATGTCTCCAGCACCAGCAACATTGCTGACCAGAACAGAGATGAAGATACTAGAACCATCAATTGTGAATCGCATTCCTCCTTCTTTTCTGCACTTGATTCTGTCACAGACAACCAAATTAACAAGAAAGCGGAGAAGAAAAATGCTCAAAGTCGATAAAACGCTACAATCACAACAGCATTCCTAGATTTTGCTCGTCCGTCTTTTAAATGTGTCAATAAGAACTGATCCAAAATTTGGTTGGAAACTCGCATTTAAAAATTGTAATGACACCAAATTTGAACCTCATTTCATCCTTGAAATTTCTTCAAATGAGAATAGTGAACTCTTCAAAAGATCCAAGTGTGTATTCCAATAACATTTATGTCATAATGTAACTCATAAATACAGGTTCTAGATGCTCCCCGTAAACACTTCATTAGTTATTATTATTAGTATTATCTATATGTAGTTAACAAAACTGATGTCTAGGTACAAGCAAAAGATCTCTGCTCAGTAATTGTACCACATCGTAATTTGATTGGTAACCTTTCTTTCTTTCTTTTTTTTTTTTTAACTGGCCAGCCAAGAAATGAAGCTATGCCCTTGATCATCATTAGTGATCTTTAATTAAGGGTTCAAATGATGCCACCATCTGTAGGAGATGATCACTAATACTAGCTCTTCCAACCAAGTATCTAGAAGTGTAAAGAAAAACTAACTACTATTTTATCATGAGAAGTAAACAGAGAAACAAACATGAATCAAATCATGTACCAAATGCGTTTTCAAAATAGATAGAAGTAGGATTTTCTATTCCCATCTTATAAATATCTCAGTATGATCTAGAGCAAAAAGTAACAACCCCACTTAACTAAACATGGAAATGAGATTACTCTCTAATAGAAGTGTGTTACTCAATTTTGGTACCCAAGATTCCAATCCAAAATAAATATATAAAATAAATAAAAGAAGAAAAAGTACCTGCGGTACTGAACGGGCATATTACCAGCCTTCCAGAGGGCGATCTTCTCAAAGGCCTCAATGGGGAGGACGAAATGCTTGTTCGGAGGATTGCAGTGGCCCCCACCGTCGGCCGTGAAGCCGTAGTTTGGGGCGCAGAAGTTGGTGGCCGTGACGATGATCGACGTCCCAGGAATGCACCAGCGGAGATCCTCGACGCACCTCAGCTCGAAGCACGCGCCGCAGATCTGTCCCCGCGCGAACAGCGCCTCGCTCAGCCCCACCGTGGCCATCCCGTACCCGCTCTTCACCAGGTCTCCGTACCCGCACGCGCCGCCCACCACGTCTCGCGGGTCGGCCGCCGCGTAGTAGGTAGCCCGAGCAGATCGCCATTCGGAGAAGAAAAAAGAAGAAGAAGAAGAAGAAGAAGAAGAAGAAGAGTAGTGGGAGGTGGCTGTGGAGACTAGTGTGAAGAGAGTTAGGAGTGAGAGGGGTAGTAGTGGTGCCATTTTTGCTTCTTCTCTACTCTAAATAGTAACTAGTAGTCTAGTACTTACTTGTTAGGGAGACAGACAGAGTGGGCGAAGGTTTTGAAATCCACATACTGAGACAGTATGAAAGAGAGAGATGGCTTACGAAGAGTAAAGTCTCCACTCTCCACTAATCGTCTTTTAAATATTCTATTTTCTATATTTATATATGTAAAACAAATTCAAAAAGTATTCGGGATCCGGATTACAGTCCCAATGTTATTTTTACCCGTCGAGATATCTTTTCAATAGCAATATTTTTTAAAAAATAAAAAAGTTTGGTAAAATTATTCATGAGTTATTTTTTTAGTAATTAAGTCCTTAAGTTTTAAAAATCTCAGTGATTAAGGTCTTTTTTTGGTTAATATTAAAATTTTTATGAAATTAATATGTTTAAGGAAAAGAAATTAGTATTTTATTAACACTAATTAATTTGGAACGGATATAAAAAAAATTTTAAATTTTTGAAATTTACTATCTTTTACAAATATTTTATAATATGTTGTTAATTGTAATTAATTTTTAGTTATTTTCGTTCCAATTTTAACTAATGTTAGTAAAATATTAATTTCAAGATTTAAACACTTTGTATGTTACCTAAAAGTGTTCCAATCGATCTAACATCTTAACAATTGCTTACAAAAGGGACTTAAATGGTAAAATTTTAAAATTTAGAGACTTAATTGTCAAAACAAATAATGTAAGGACTATTTTGCCAATCATGAATGATATAAGGACAATCATGCCTAAACAAAATAAAAAATAAACATCCTCTATTTCTAGGCATCACAAAAAACATCCTTTGAGTTTGGACTAAATTTTCTAGGGGACAATTTCTAGTAGGAATCAATAATTTAGTGTATCGTATGTCTCTCACACAAAATAATATCATCTCAGGCGCTTACGGCAGGGTTGGCCGTTGGGTTTAAGTGCCCTGCCCCAATTATTTATAATTTGAATTTTCTTCTGTTTTTGAACATAAACATATAAAAAAATAAATGTATATATTCGGTCAAAAGTACATATATAATCGTTTTTTAAGCACATTTGGATAGATATTCGTTTTGTATTTTTATTTCGTAAAAACTTGTTTTTATACTCATTTTTTGAGAAATGTATATTAGGGTACATAATTTTAGAAATTTATATTATAGTATGCATTTGAAAAATAAAAATTGTATCCAAAAATTAGTATATATTTTAAAATATATGTTATAGGTATAAATTTACAAATCTAAGATAAATATCTATACTGTAAATGCATACCACACATATTTATACATAAAATGTATACCTTGTATATGAATAATTGAGAAATAAAATATAAAAAAAAAACAGATATTTGTGAAATAAAAGGCACAATATCCATGGATATTGGGTGTAAATTTCACCAACATTAGACATTTTAATATATTTAGATATTTAAAGAATTTGAGGCAAAGTGGAATTCTTTAATGGAAGTGGAGTTTTTTAATAGACTTGAGATGATAACCTTTCCAAATGGAGAACTTAGTATCTCGACAAGGTACTTATAAATTGATCGAGATTCCCCCGAACTGTCCTAGTCCTACTACCAATTAAACGGTGAATGGTACAGAATGGTAAATAGAAATAATGGTGGGATAGAGATAGTAAATGCAAATTGGGCTCACTTTAGCCCGTTTACATCTTAATTTAGAAGGTGATAAAGAAACTGATATCTCGACATACAGAGATACCACAATCTAAATTTTTTTAAAAAAAATCATTTAAGAGAAAATTAACTCTGATTCATGTATCTTAAATAATGGTATTTAGCTACTCAACCATGTGTTCCATGGAGCAAATTAGTTTTGGGCTGTACACGACATAAGCTTGATTATTAGAGAAATAACGTTGTTAAAGCATTTAGTTTTCTAGTAAAAACATTTTAAGACTAATAAAAATATGTAGTTTTATTTATTTCATATAGTATTATAACGTGAGATTATTTATATTCTAAAGTAAAATATCTTTTAATTTGTAATAAGTAGAGATTATTAGTTAAATTTCATTTAAAAAAAAAAAAGTAAACTTCTTAAGGTTCTTGGACAAAAAGACTTAATTATTTATCTAGTCTAAACTAATTCAAAACTTATAAGATAAAAATTGGTTACTTTTCGATAAGGTCTGTAGGTTTTTCCTGTTTCAGTTGGGAGTGATGAGTCTAAAGTCAGCAAAGTGTTCACTATGAATAGAAAATTTAGTATATACGAATATGACCAAGTAAAATATGATTTTTATTAAGTATTATTGTAAAATCATATATTCACATTTAAACAAATAAGAATATCTCTCTTAAGTTTAAAATAAATAATAAACTCATTATTTGATCTAGTAATGAGTACAGTCTTAAAGAAATTATTCTTACGAGTTTTGTGTATAATCTTAGGACTATAGAGAGAAGAGTTTTGTGTATAATCTTAGGATTATGGAGAGGAGGAACGAAGTGTTTGTGTATTCACTGATGCTTACAAGTTTTTTCAAGAGTATGGTCTTATTCAATTCTGTGTCGGACTAGAAAATCTTTAGGTTAGAAGCGTTTGAGGTAGAGAAAATGATATTGAGTATGATTTTAGGGAAATTATTTTCCCAAATACGGTCTAGCATAGTTTACTAATTATTGTATGAATTTTTTTAGATAAATGTCGTATTGACTCAAACTCCTACCCATAACCTATTCTCTTCTCTTTATTCAGTCCAATCCATTTCAAATCCAGATTCTTCACATAAGCTCCAATCTTGTGGCTGTCTCGGTTCACTCATGATCGAGTTCTAATAGTAGTCGTGAGATAAAACCTCACTGATCTATGCCTTAAAACCTTTATTGGAGGAGCGTTATTGACAATTTTGTCCCTTTGGGATCTCTTTGCGAACCCAATTGATAACCATGCTTTCCATGAGTTGCCCAAAACTCATATAAACAAATTCCCTATCTTTGGTCGTTGTTTACTTTTTTTCTTGGGAATGTGGATTTTTTTTTTTCTTTATTATGGAAAGTTGTTAGGTGTGAGATAAATGGCTATTAATTTTGGAGTTGTTGCCTGAGCTTGGCGTAGTGAAGATTTTCCAAACATGGCACTGACCTATAGCTGTAAATACATATATAGTTATATACATGAGAACATGTGTAAGGATGCTTTAGAATGAGATTTCATTCTGATGAAAGATGTTAGAAGTAATCTCTATGCAATTTAATAATCTTGTTAAACTGCTTGATGAAATGTGTATAATAGATGGGTATAGGTTGTTGGTGATGAGAAAGTAGCAATTAACATAGCCAAATTATTTTAGCACTAGAAATTACAATCATTTTAATATTGTACGCCATTGATAAAGAAGGACAACGATTTTGTTTTTCTCCGCAATATTAATCAGCATAAATTCATGTTCTTTATCAAAGGCAATATATAAGGGAATGTATTGTTGGTTTGTGGTTAACCTTTTTTCGACATTTAAAAAAAAAATACTAGTTCTAATCTATAGTTAATTGGATATTAGTATTTTTTTTTTCTTTTAGCTAGGAACACAAGCCATTTTTTTCTTTGCTAACAATTAGGAAACTAATAATTAGGAAATTTGTTTCTTTTTTTCTTTTCCTCGTTAATTCTAATTGAATTGGGCATTGTTCATTGTGAAATTTTCATAAATGAAGCAAGCATGAAACAACTCAAACAAGTTGATGTTGTTTATTATAAAGCGTAGATTCATGAGTTCTTTATTGCAGGAAGCAACTCAAATGAGTTAATAATTAAGCATTGATTTTCTTATGAACCAAATTGGTTTCGCATGGTGAATTTGGTTTGTGGTAACTAAAATAGTTTTTTGGGTTGTGATTTAGTTAGCTAAATGACATTCTGATACATTGAGATCAAACTAGTTTCCAAGATATCTTTGTAATTTTCTGTGATTTTTTTATATACAGGATATTCTGGTAAAAGTAAATCAAATTGGCTTTTAGGAAAATTTTTGAAGTTTCTTGTAATTTATTTTTATATATGGCATTTTGCTAAACGAAAACCAAATTAGTTTCTTATAAACTTTTTAAATTTTTTGTAAACCTTTTTAATTTCCTGTGATTTAGTTGGCTATAGGATATTCTGCTACATGAAAACCAAACTAATTCTTAGGAAACCTTTGTGGTTTTTCTAGATTACCTTACATATAAGATATTTTGCTAAAAGTAAACTAAACTGGTTTCAATGAAACTTTTATAGTTTGTTGTGATTTATTTAGCTATAAGACATTTCACTACTTAGAAATTAATTTGATTTCTAAGAAACTTTTGTGGTTTCCTATGAATTGGTTAGCTACAGGGTATTCTGCTAAAAGTAAACCAAACTGGTTTTCAAAAAACCTCTGTGATTTTCTGTGATTTACTTAGATACATAATATTTTACTAAAAGTAAATCAAATTAGTTTTTGGAAACCTTTTTGATTTCCTGTGATTTAATTAGTTACAGGACATTTTGCTATATGGAAACCAAACTGGTTTCCTAAGATTTAGTTAACTATAAGACATTCTACTACATAAAAATTAAACTAGTTTTTTGTAGTTTAATTAGCTATAGGATGTTATGCTATATAGAAACCAAACTGGTTTTTAAGAAATCTTTGTGGTTGCTTGTAATTTACTTATATATAGGACATCTAAAAATAAACCAAACTAGTTTCCAAAAATTTTTATAATTTCTTGTGATTTATTTACATTCAGGATATTCTGTTAAATTGTTTATAAGCTATCTATTTTTTTTTTTTTTAAGAAAATGATTACTAGTTGTCCTTGAAACAAAAAAAAAAAATCGAATTGGTTTCTACTAGTAATTAAAAACTAATCTAATAGTTGGTTACTAATTTGATTAATAATGAAAAACCTATTTGAAAAATAGTCTGATTACCAAGAAACCAAATTAGTTACTAGCTTTTTTTTTTTGTTAAGAAAATAGTTACTAACTACTATTGAAACCAAAAACAAAATTGGTTTCTACTAGTAACTAGAAACCAATCTAGGTGGTTAAGAGTTTGATTAATAACGAGAAACTAATATGAAAAACTAATCTGGTTACTGAGAAACTAAATTATTATTGGCTATCTTTTTCTTCTTTTTTCTTTGTTTGATGAATTAGTTACTAGTTACTTTTGAAACTAAAAATCAAATTGGTTTATACCAATAATCAGAACTAATCTAATAGTTAGTTACTAATCTGGTTAGTAATAAGAAACCAATTTAAGAAATTAATCTAGTTACTTTTAAAAGAATATTTGAATATTTTTAGAAACCAATTTAGTTACTGAAAACTAGAAATCAACTTCGTTATTAGAAATCGAAATCCAAATTAGTTTCTAATAGTAACTATAAACTAATTTTGTTATTTGATTATTGAAAATTAGAAATCAAATTGACTTTTACAAATAACTAGAAACTTATATGAAACCAACAAAAAAATAATTAAAGAAACAAAATGAAAACAAGAAGGAAAAAGAAAAAAAGGAAACATGTTTTTCTTGTTTCCTAAAGATTAGAGAAAAAAAATAGTAAATATGTCCTAAGAGGGAAAAAAAAGAGTTAATGTATTTGATTAAAAAAATAGAAAAAAAGTGAAAACAAGGAGAAAAAAAATTGTTTTTCATTTATTTATTTAGTTTTCTGAGAAAATAAAAGGGAAAAAGAATTAAGGAAGAGGAAAAGAAATGAAAATGATAAAGAAAAAAAAAAGAGAAATAAATAAATAAAAAAGAAAAAAAATAAGAAAATGAGAAAAAGAATCTTGACAACTTAAAAAGGCGAGGTGGGAGGTGGGATTTTGAACCTTGGGATGGAGAAAAGAGAATACACTAGCCATTAAGCTAACCCTTTTTTTCCAACCATGTATGTGCATTTATTTATATAAATTCTGCTAAAAACAATTAGAATATTTATTTATCAAAATGCCACCACAATTTTCGGGCCATAAATATTTAGAAAAATGTCCTGAGATTGAACGAAAAAAAATTGGATCACGGCGATCATAATTTTGGAATTATTTTTTAAAAATTAGGTATAAGTGTCATTTTCCCTTTGAGGTGTTAATCTGATTTTTTACAAAAATACATACCAAAGTACCAAAAATTGAAAAATAGCGAATGAGCTGATTTTTTTTAAAAATCTTGGATTAATTTAGAAAAATATTACTTTTTAGAAGTTTTATTAGAAAAATAACACTTTTAAAAATTGTTTACAAAAATATTATTTTTCTTAAAAATTAATATTTTTCAATAGTACTCGAGATAACCAATTAGGTTACTTAGAGTAATCAATTCTGTTAGTCGAATTAACTAATCAAATTACCTCAAGTAACTCCACTAACTGCCTTAAGTATCTTATCAATTAATAAAAATAATATTTTTTAACTATTTTTAAAAGTGTTATTTTTATAATTTAATTCAGAATTTTTCAAAATAATATCAAATTCTGGGATTTTTCAAAATTTTTTTTGAGAAATGACCGTAAAAAATCAAATTTCTTTTAATATAAAAACATTTACGTTAATAAGGTTAATATGGGAAACTAACAAAATTTGGATTAGATTGGCTAAAAAAGGATTTATTTTGAGTTTAGGTTTAATTGAACTAAAACCATAAAACCAGAGACCATGGTTATCTCCAACCTGACTTTATTTTAAAATTTTACACCAAAATGAATTTAAAACCAAGCTCTAACCCAGTTTTAAAATGTGACTTTATTTTAGAGTTTGCAATAGTATAACACCAAATATGAATTTCCATATAGCTTTAAATATAATAGGGAATGAATTTTATTCCCTTTGTGTTCTTTTCTTTGATTATTTATCTAATAATTTTGTGCTTTTATTTAAATTCTTTTAATTATTAAAAAATTCTTTTAATTCAATTATTAATTAAATTGACATTTTTTATGAACTACAAAAATATTAATAAATTAATGTAACATAAATATTAAATCATTAAAATATTAACATCCAAATAAATTACCACTAGAAAACAACATAAATCTTAAAAGCATTAATTTTAAAGGCAAATTATAACTTACTACTTAAACATTAAACCACTAATATTTAAAGGCAAATTACGACATAAAGCACTAATATATAAAGGCAAATACAGTATAAAGTAAAACAATAATTAGTATTTGGTTGGGAATGTGATATTAAATGTAACTTTTTTTTATTTGAGATATTAAATGTATTTTTTTAAGTTGTAACATTAAATGTAAAGTTTTCTTTTAAATAAGTTTCTTTATCAAATGCAATTAATGTTAGTTATGTACATTAGATTAATTATCGTAATTTTAGTTTGCATGAATATATAATTAAATAATAAGTAGAATATATTAATTGTTTATAAATTAAAAAAAAATGAGAATATTCATTTTGGTGTAAGAATTAAAATTTTGGGTCGGGGATGCTCTTTGAAAATAGTGTAAAAAAAATTGTAAAATGATATAAAAGTTATACTAATTTAAAGTTTGTTTTGGATTGGAAATGGGCTAAAGAAAAAACTTTCTTGACTGAAAGGACTAAAGAGCAAACCTTGAACCAATTCTATTTTTTTTTTTTTTTTTGGGTTGAAAAAACCATATCTGTTCACATGCTTCCTCTTTCTCCCGTGTCTCCCTTTCTCTCTCCATGATCACCATATCTCTTTACCTCACTCATGGCATGGCCCAATGTCTAACGATCGATCTCTGGCAACTGCCGACAATTGCATGCCCCTGCAGCCACTCATAATCACCACCTCGAGGCAAAGGTACGAGCTCCGGCTAGTGACGCGCCGCCGAGAGGACGAATGAAACCATGAAATTGCTCCCTCCGTTGATCTTGTCATCTGCAGCGAATGTGAGTTGCCCAGGAAGCCACCAGGCATTCTCACCCTTTTCTGCCGCTCACTCGTCACCGTTACACTAGGAGAAGTTTGGCACAGGTATATATACCCATATTTTGGTCACATAATTTGAAATTTGACCGTTGGGATCGACTGAAGGGTGATCCCGCTGAATTTATGATTTGACAAAACCCATATAGTGAGGCTCGAGAATCGTCTTGTAAAGTATACCAAAGGCTCGGGTTTGGGACCCAAATGTTGAGATAGTCAAAATTAAGTATATTGATTGTACAGTTTTTCAGGATTGTACGGGCAGATTTCTATAGGTATTAATTTCCGAATTCTAGTTCTATATATACTTTATTGATCAGTGAAGAGATACAAGATACCAATTGATCATTCTGTTTATTCCAAAGCCAAATCAAGAATCAAGGATACCTAGAAGCTACTTTCGATCGACGCTTTGATCGCAGTGGACCTAGTTTTTATACTAATTTGATTGAGAGTGATTATATTGTCAAACATTGATTCAACTCTATTGACTTAAATTGATTTCAATTATTAATTATTTTAATGGAATGAGACTTGTTGAAATATTCTGGATTGCTCTAGATCATTTTTGCTATGGTTTTATATATGCAGGTTTCAAATTTTTGAATGTGGTCATTATGCAACAATTATACTATCAATTTTTATGAGCATGAAACGATTTTATAAAAAAAACAAGAGGAAATTTTAGATCGATAAAAAATGCATGGTTGTTTTCCACATAGTTTCGTTGTTCACATAACTAGAATCACGTGATGTCGGTCTTGGGCATGATGCGTCTCCTAGTTGGTGGCTATAACTAAATTAAATATCGGTATAGTAATTAAAAAAAAAAAGATATTAAGCGTTTATTATAAATTTTAAAAAAAATATCATACATATTATCTATACTTAAATTTCTGACCTTATTAAACTCACACATACGTCTTTAAAGTCTTGAACTAATTGAGATAGCCCTAATTAGCCGGCGTAGACTCTTTAAATCTAAATAAATCTAATTTTAATTATGGGAAAAAAGAATTATAAAGTTTGTATATTATGCGATTGAAATTATGAATTTTGAATTCTGCAAAATAATATTCTGATATTAAGAATTTCTAAAAATTAATAACATGAGTTGATTTTTGTAATAATTTTAACTGATAAAATACAATAATATTCTTAAAATTAAGAAAAATAATAAAGATTAATCTAATTTTCATGTAGGATATTATTATTTTTTGATTGCTTAAATTGGTTAAAAGGTTTATCCATGATATTAATATTCGAAAATATTTAATTTCAGGGTATTATTTTATAAAGTCCAAACTTCAGGTATTAAATTACAGAATATTCAAATTTGAGAGTATTTTTGTGCCGTTAACACTCTAATTATTCACTTAGTTGGTGGTTTAGACGCTACTGCATAATCCATAAATCTGCATACGTATACGACTTTGAAATACATTTTAAGCAGCATAATCCATAAATCTGCGTACGTATACGACTTTGAAATGCATTTTAAGCAAAGACACTAAAAGAAACTGGAGTATTGGGTAATAGTTTTGCTTTTGGTGATTGAGTACGATGGTATGGCCACCATTTTATACTTTGATAAATGGTCTCTTAAATGCTAGTGGACATATTCTCAAATAATTTCTCTTGAAGGATGAAACACTTCAAATTATGAGCTCTACTATTTCTCAATTTGTTCAACCATTTCCAGAAAACCGGAAAAAAAAAAAGTTGTATATTACAATGATTAAACATCTAAATACAATGTCATCAAATATATGGACACCTTCTTATCACGAATGGGATTGGATCAATTTTATCAGCAAGGGTTTACAAACATCAATTTCTACCCTTATAACCTCTCTGTTTCTTCTTTAATTTTCCATAAAACGATAGAACAAAAGAGGTGGCTAAAGGAAGATAGCATGGAATTGGATGGAAAGATCATTTTTGTAACTAAGAACTGGAATAAATGCTTCCATCCACATCCAAGACAAGTCAGCTTGTTTTCTTTTTACAATTTCATATACAACCTGTATATAAATATTTGCACTTGTTTTTTTATGTAAATTCTTTATATGAAAAGTCTAATAATGTATAATAAATTAGATTTGCATGTTCACAATAGAATTGAAATCTTCCTATCTAGTAAGCGTTCAAATTTTTTTTAAAAAAGGAATTTTTTTTTTTTTTTTTTTTTGTATGAAAAGTTTAAATGTTTTCAGTAATCTTTATCGTGGACTCTCTATCAATCGCTGCCAATTCCAGTCAAGATTAGATCTCTTCCTTTAGAGGGGATTGACGTATAAATTAGGGGAAGTAAGGGTTTCAACTTTCGAAATTGATAAGTGAGATTCTCTGATTCTTCACATCTTGCTGTAATTCTTAATTTTCACGATTTGATTTTCCTTTCAATTCTTTTTATCGTATTATTTGGAAATTTTGTATTATTTATGGAAGAATCACGATATCCAAGGTGGGATTAGGAAAGTGTTACTCTTAAAATAGAATTGGAAGAACTCTCTTGAGTCTTGGTATGAGGTATTATACTCAATTTTGCAGTGCAATAAACGAGATATCTAATTAGTCGATGAATGTTCTTAACTCTTACCCTTATGGATTATTAGGATTTATAATTTTTTTTTCTCATTTTCCTTCTTGATTTCACATCAATGGGTATTCAAGTTTAAATTGAAGATTCAATCATTAATGGATTTTGTGCTTACCACGTGAGTTTCATATCTTTATTTTATTTTATATTATACAGTTCACCCTATGCATGAAATTAATCAAAAATTAGGTTGATGATTGTACTTAATACTACTGGGATTTGATAATTGTTTTATCTCTCCTATATTTTTCCTTGCATGTAGAAATTGGTTCTTTGTATGCCTTACGTTATTTCTCCGTTGTGGAAACTCTGATGACCCAAAAAGATCTCTAGAGTCTAGACTGTGCCTCTGAGATAATCAACAGATATAATGTCTCCCATGGAGTTTATTGTCTCTCTGATTGGTACTTAATTGTGTTAATTATTTCGTTAATTTCTCTGTATTATTGTGTTATTTTTCTTGTTACTTCTAGGTGTCATAATAACATAATAATAATCGTGATAATATAATAGAACCAAATCATAATGTATTAAATTTTTCTTTAATTAATACATAGTAGATATATAACTAGAAAACAAATTAAATAAAGCAAGATCTTTAAGAATTAACACAACTTTTAGAATTAGAAGTAAATGACTTCTCTAAGTAAGTACTGTCTAAATTAAATAATATGGCAAATAATCATATGAAAGTACTAAACTTAAAGTACGTCAAGTTGTACCAAAGAGCTTATTTCGAGTATTTCAAGTTAATCAAACAGTCTATCTGATTATTTCACCGCAAAAGTACTTAGTAATAAATGTTAGTAACATTAACCAATATTCTGAAGCAAGTTCTCAAAATTATATATACATATAGCACCAAAATAAAATAAAATATTGTCATATGTACTATTATTAGCTAGTAAACTATGTGAAGAGAAGGATATCGCACAGAAATTTAGGATATCACGTGTAAAAATGTTAATTAGGTTAGTTTGTATTAGTCTAGGCACATTTAGTTATTGTACATTCGTGTCTCGTATTATATTTGTGCCCGATTTCGTATCATAATTGTATAGTTAACGTGCTATTACCATGCTTATTTATTTCTGTGCCTGTTTATTCTCGATTTTGATATTATGCTATTATCGTACTTAATCATGCCTTTTTAAGTATGGAACTATTTTATGTGCATAATTGTGCTCATTTCTGATATTAGGCTATTTCTATGCCTAATCATACCCATTTCTAATATTATGCTATTTACATGTATAATTGTGTTTATTTTTTTTATTATGTTATTCTTATATTTAACTTTATCCATTTTTTATATCATATATGATTTCAAACTTAGTTATTTTCATTTTTAAACTTTGTTCCATAATTATGCTCATTATTTATTAATTTATTTTTCAAATTTAGTTGTTTTAATATTATTAGACATATTTCTTTTTAAGTAATTATGAATTATGAATCATAAACTATTATATAATAGAAAGAAATTATTTGAAAATTGAGAAAACTTTCATATAAAAATAAATCCAAATAGAAACATTAGAGTGAACATGAGAAATGAAAATTAATTTAAATTCCTATAGTTAAAGTATATTCTAACTTAATTGGCATCTATTTAAATTATATCAAAATATATAACTCAAAAGTTATAATTAACATATACCTAAACTGTGTTTTTAAATCTTAACATTTTAAGAATCTCTATTAGAGGTGAGTTTTGTCTTAGATTTTTAATATCTTAAAACTCTTTTACTCAAACTTAATAAATTTTAGAATTTTTTTTGCTTTAAAAAATTAGAAATTAACATAATATTTATAATATAAATAATTTTTACCTAGAAAATATTTATTTTTATAATTTTTTTACATTTATTGTTTTAAAATTTTAAAAAATTTAAAATAAGTATATTATTTTTTACAAACTAATTATTTTTCTTAATCGAGTTTATCGTGCCAAGTGCCCGTACTTGTGTTGTGTCGACCTGAGCATGTTTACTCATTGTGTCATATCGGCCTAGGTACGGTTTCTAATCATGTCATGCCAGCTTATAAACATATCATGCTCGTGTCAGCGTATTAGTACCAACCTGTTTTGACATCACTAATCACATGATAGATATGTAAGGAGCATGGTGTCATTAGAAAATTTAGGATATCACATGAGAGTTGCACAGAGAAGACAAAAAAGAGAAGCAATATGAAGACTATTACTTTATGTTTTCTACAACAATTTCTTACATTGCAAGGGAGAGAAATACAATGGATTTTATGTTTTAACTCTAAAAGCTTAAGAGTTATTGCTCTCTTGAATAGCATAATGGAGCTAAAAGAACTAGTGAAAGAGATAATAGAATAGTGGAACAATATTAATTAGCATTAGAGACTCGGACATATGGCATGCTTAGACATTTGTAGGCTTATAGAGCTTGATCATTTACATAAAGTGGACATAAACAATGCCATAGATTGCAAGGATTACGAGAGAGCTGTATTGTACAAGCATCCACTTACTATTCATCACGAGAAGGCCAAAGCTGTCAAGTACATACGTGTCAATATTTTTGGAGCGTTAGAGGATACCTCTAATAATAAAGAAAAACATTCTTCACCTTTATTGGTGAATATTTTGACTTTGGACAAGTATATATTTTAAAAAGCTATGACGAAGTCATATATGTTTTCTTTTAGTTTAAGGAGAAGTCACAGATGCAACATAACGACAAGATCAAGATGTTCAAGATCGAGATCGAACACGAGAACATCAATTGCCTTCGTGACTTGCTGAGGCCCATGTTGACCAGTCTTGCCATTCTATACGAATATACAACTATCTATGAGTATAATTATATTAGAACTATTGAGAGATACAATATTAGACTTATGCACATAGTGAAGCTAATGTATGAGAAGTCATTACTGTCAAAGTGACATTGAGATCATGCTTTGAGGACTGCTTCTTATATGTTAAACTTTACTCTGTCAAACAAAGCTGCCTCAACACCATTTGAGATGTGGATAGGCTATAAATTGAGCATAAAATATCTAAGAGCATGGAGTTATAAAGTTCACCCTACAAGAAAGAAGGAGACGAAGTAGACAAAGAAGAGGAAAGATATTTCTTACTTGGCTATCCTAAAGAAGAAAGAGATTATCTTATCTTTAGATAATAAACAAATTCTACCTTCATCAGTAGAAGCAGAGACTTTCTAGAAGATGAACGAGTGGTCGGCAGAGAAGATAAAGAAAATAAGAAATACGAAGACTATTACTTTTCTTAGTTATTTAAGTCGTTAATCAAATATTTTAATACTTTTATTACTTAGCCATTTGAAACAATTTACTTTATAGGTTTTTATGAAAGTTGTTCGTAATATTGCCTTTTGGGTAAGTAAAAGATTGTTTAGATATTTGTCTTATAAAGCTGATTTCCATTTATACTATTTTGTAGGATAACTTTCTCTTATATGAATTTTATGATATTTATTAGATGTCTATCTTGTTAGAATAGTTCATTATCTAAAAAATATTCCATGACTTTATAAGAGTATAAAAAACAAACATAATTAAGTGTATTAATTATAAGAAAGAGTTGTTCCTTTATCTAATTCTAAATAAATTTATTCACATTTTTTTTTGAAATAATTTGTTCACAATATGTAAATAATGATAAGATACTTTATTTATCATATATTATAGTATTTGTCTATTTTAATAGGAATGGTATAGATCAAATTATTGAAGTCACTAACTTTCAATAAAAACACTAGTACAATATAAACAA
>JXTB01000900.1:24233-73167 GCA_002914805.1 Parasponia andersonii | reverse complement strand
CCTGAGCCATAAGCGGGCCTTAAACTCTGAAAGTTACAAAAATACAATTTTTCCGAAAATATTAGAAAAATACCAATGTCTTCAATTATTTATGAATCTACCAACTTCTAAGAAATAATTAAAAAGTACCATTTTTCTCTTCACAGCCCGAGCCCTATTCTCAATATCAACAAACTTTCAGTCCAGTACTTATCTGATTACAAAAGTACCACTTTCGGATCGAATCAGAAAAATATCAACTTTTCAATTCAAGATTTCTCCTAAACCACATTTCAATTCCAAACAACTAAAACATTTCGTTTCATGATTCAATAAGCTCTATCTCATCAATTAGTTTTCACGGCCACAATAAATATTCTCTAAAAATAATTATATAAATGGCAAAATTAATTTGCATAAATGGTTGAAACTCTGAAAGCACTAACCAACGATGAATTGAAGGCAGCCACTTGTTAAAGTTTGTCGGCAAGCTCGAGAGAAGACCTCACGTACCGGCGATGGGGCAAGACGATTTTGAATGACGAGCTCTTGGCAAAAAAATGTCGCGGTAGGTGTTACTTTTATGGCCTCCTGGCTCCTTCTAGTAGCCACGCGGGGTGATGGGACCAATGAAACCAGCTTTCGTCGACAACTGATGGTGCATGCAGGTAGGCGTGTTGGTGGCATATGGCGGCGGTGTGGTGGTGGCGAGGCTGGTAGAGCTTCAGCTCTCCTTGGCTTCGGGTGAGGGAGACGAGAGACTTGGGACTCTTTAAAAAGATATAGTTCTCTTTTTCTTTAAATAAAAAAAACCTAGTAAATTACTAAAAGACCTCTTGCTGACAATGAAGTTTTATACTTTTGATTTATTTTTATGGGGTTTTCTCCTAACAGAATCTAGATATATGTATATTTTAATTGTTTATTTTCATTATCCTTATTTTTTTGTGGTTTTTCTACCATAGCTGAATCTTTAAAGATTTTATTTAAGATTTAGATCTGTATAAATTTCCTCGTAAATATTGCACTATTCATAAAGATAGGAGTTGGTGTTATACTTAGAGATGATTAAGATAAAACTCTTGTTATTCTACTTTGTGATAGTTTGGATCTTCTGCAATCTTTGAGGTTCACTATTGATGTCCTAGAAAAGCGTATGTAAGGTTATTATTGATATATACAGTGAGCTCCACTAGTTGTTTATCGAGCAATAATCTTAATTAGTACTATTAATGTGAACTTTAACGTGAACTTCGAGAGATAGTAGTAACTCTTGTAGTTTTATTCTCCCTTTTGGAAGGTAGTTTTGTTTTGTTATTAGAAATTTCCTAATTGTGTTATTCTTTTTATAGTAAATTATTTATTGACAAAAATTTTCATTTTTCCAAAAGAAAAAATATAATAGGAAACTTGGAACAAGAAAAAAGTTTAGAAAGAAATTAAGCAGAGTAAATAACATTAGCAATTGATTTCTTTCTTACCTAGCTAGAATCAATATTAATTTATTTATTTTTATAGGAGTACTAGATTTCCCTAATCACGTGAAACACACAAATTTTGTTCCTAACCGAATATGTAAGTAAACAATGTCTAGCAATAATTGTGGAAAGAATATGTAATATAATATCGTACTCCTCCCATTTCCTTTCCATTAATTAATATATATGCACAGCATTAGTGACCATGTATGATAATGTTGCGATAGATTATGCAATCGCACAAAAGCTTTTGGTTTTTATACGGTACCATAAGTACTAAATTTAGCTGAAAACAAAATCTTAGTATGTTAAAAAGGTCCCATCAGTACACTGTATACTATAGCAGACATTTGATCCTTAATATATATTTTTAAATTAGTAAGTTAGACATGGTTTAAGGCTTGAACCTCAATATTGAAAAGGTTAATTAGCTATGATTACCGCTCTTGTTAAGTCTACCATATCAGTTTAATCCTCTATTTTACCCCCACATGTATAAAATATATATACACACACGTACATACAAGATAATATCATTTTTGTACCATCACCTTTTACTTTGCATATTATCATTTTTGTACCATCACCTTTTACTTTGCATTACGACGCTTTGTTCGTTTGTACCTTATATTTTGATTGTTATCGACATTTATATTTTGATTGTTATCAACATTTACACTTAGGTTTAATATTTGTTACAATTTATATATTAATATTAATTTAGAATAATTAATTAATCAAAATAATTTAATAAAATTATTCTCAGATCAGTTTTTATATGGTTTATTTTTAATTTTTAAACGACATATTGGTAAATTTACTGTTCTAAGTTGGTGTCAGGGTATAAATATATAATAAATTTTAAATTTAAAGATCAATATTGATAATAACCAAAATATAAAATATAATTTGAACAAATTGTAAAAATATAAAATATAAAAATAATATTATGCCTACATATACCCCACTAATATTATGGGTTGAATCTATGGCTAAGTAGGTCTTAGATTGGCTAATACACTGTTATTTATTTTTTGGCAATGATTGCACATTGTAAATAAAAATCATTTTAATTTTTCTGATCTATTCTTGAATCTTTTTTATAATCGAATGATGTACCCTCCTTTAGTCTTCCTTTTTTCTCTTTCTTTTCTATTCTGATTTGCTTGATTGTTAGGAACAATCTTCTCCAGGGACAGAGTCATGAACTACATTTTATCTATTTTGTGGAGACTATTTTACATTTTTTTTGTTTTAATTTTAAGTGAATCTGTGAGAGGCTATATTATATATATATATATATATAACTTAAATTAAAAATTATAAATATATAATAACTATTTATAAAGTCAGTTTTATGCCCAGTAGGGCTTCTTTCCTTTCTTTCCTCGTGCCTGATGTTCTCTATTGCTTACTCCACTTTCCTTATAAAATGCCAAACTCAAAAAGTTTCATAATGCATTTTATTATAAGATTTTTCTTTTTCCTTTTTTATTTTTTGGGCAGGGGAAAGGAAACATTAAAAAAGGAGGGGGGATGTATAATATATATATATAGAGAAATTATACAATGGAATTAAAATAAGTTACATTTATGGTAAACCTGAATAAATCCATAGAAAAAATTCTCAAACAACTATATCCTTAATCTGGACAAAATCCCTATTTGACCGAATTTCTGAAGGTTTTGTACATGAGCATTAATTAGAATAAGATTTTGTCACGACCTATACTCTGGGCCAGTGGCAAAAGAGGAATTTTACAAGTGAAAATTCATAATTTATTTTAGAAAATTTAAGAAAGACGATAACAAGTTTATAAAAATAGCTTAAATTTTAAATTCTCACAATTTGTGATCACCACTAGACATAAACTGTTAATAATAGAAATAAAATATTAATATGCATCACATCGTCATTACTAGTGGACATTATAGATAATATAGACTAAATCCAAAATATGAGCCTTAAATATTATTACAAGTCCAAGGTGAGTATCTAAGTAATTACCAACTAAAAATCTAGGGTAAACTTTTTCTTGGATAACTCCACTCCAGAGTTTCCCAAGTCGTACTATAAATCACCTGAGAATGGAAAGAAAGGGAGTGAGCATTCACATACTCAGTAGGAATTTCAATTATCTTTTTTTTGTATGAATGCAACTTTTCAAACCTACATGATTAGCACCTTTCCAAAATCTATTTATAAAATAAGTCTCAAAGTAATCAAAAATCATAAGAAATTATGTTCATCATTGTACATATCATAAATCAAGTAAGTACAAGCATATACATGAGCTCTCATCCTCCCATCACGGTCCTGTAATATCTCTATAACAGAGGTACCCAGCATCCTGATACTACCAAGAGGTGTGTCAGCAAATCCTGCTCAGGGGCCTAGGTCTTTCACCTAGCGCTACAACAACTCGTCAGCGATCTAAAAAATATGATACACATGGAACTTAAGTATGTGATTCTATGGTAGGTACAACATATCATAGAGTGTGTAATAAGCATGTATCAAGTATTTTAAGAAATCATGCTTTAATACCCATTTGGTATTATTCTGGGATTTATAGAAATCGGGAAACATAACGACTGTATTTTCCCAAAACCAAAATTTTAAACCTGCATAAAAATCATAACAACCAATCCCAGAACAATCTAATATATCTCAACAGTTTACAAATTTATCGAATATCCAATCAAACCATTAAATTCTATGACAATCGACATTTTCAAGAAATAGGACATAATGCACATCTTAAATCAAAATAAGTATAAAACTTAGTAATTGAACCCTTACCTTGTTAGAATAGTGATATCACACCAATGGGTCCTCAAGGTGCTGTTGAACGATCATTCAAAGAGTCGGGAACCAATTTCAGGCCCTTGATTGCTTACTTATGAAAAATCAACTCCTTAACAGAGCTTCGAATCGATAAACAAACTTCTTTACCGAACTCCTATCACCTGAAATAGCTAGATTAGACATATGATTCGATTAATTCGAGTCTGGGCCGACACCAAACCGGTGTCACGCAAAATGAGACAAAATCTAAGCTATTAGATATAGTTTTTCATGCCGATCACTAAATATAGTCAATATATATATATATATATATCAAACTTCACCATTTTCTGAATACATTCTAAAAATGACAATAAAAACAAAATCTAACGGTCGGATCAAAAGTTGAACCCGAGCTCAAAATTACGCAAAAATAACAACTTTTAATCCGAGCAAAATAGGATCATGATATATATACCTAGAGAAAGCCCAGGACGAGAGGATTCGATCGCCGCTGGTTTCACAGTTTTTGTCGCCTGAATTCACGCTGGTGAGCAACGGAAGCACGGCGGAGCTTCGCTCCCTCCCACGGCAATGCGGCGGTCCAGCGTCTCGGAGCTCCAGCTGGGTGGCGCGCTCGTCTCATGAGGCGGCGGGCACTCCGAAGAGAGAGAGAACGGGAGAGAGAACAGAGAGAAAAACTGTGAGATGGGGTGAGATCAGACGAGAGAGAAGAAAAAGAGATCTGATTTTTTTAAAATTTGATAAAAGACCCTTTTGCCCTTAATAAAAACAAGATTTTATAGATTTTATATAATACTTAAAAGGAATATATATTTCCTTACATGGCTCTTTTTTTGGCGTGCCTAGTTACATCCAATAAGAGATAAATGCGTAGACAGTAAAAGATTCACAATATTTACCATATCTCCAACTCATCTTCAAGGTGTTAATTTTCTTCATATTGGCTATGTAAATTTTTTTTAAATGGTACATGAGCTTTCAACAGAAAAAAGAGAAAAGGAAAAAAAAAAAAAAACTATAAGAATACATGTATAAGAAGTTCGTCCCTACCCCATAATCCAGTTGAGTTGGTTTATGCACATATTTGTCGTCTCTTTTTCCTGATTTTGGGTTTTATCTATTGGATCTTGCCTATTCTTTTTTTTTTTTTTTAATACTTTGGCTTATCCAGTTTTTGATGAAACACAATTCAATACGTTTTATTTTGTCGTTTGTGATTGTTTTGTTTAGTTTCCTTTTTTGTTTCCGGTTGTCTTCTTTTACTTTGAACCTATGTATCTTTTTTAATAAAATTTTCTCATTCGGATTTGCTGAGGGCAAAAAGGGTAGTAGACTCTTGACTGCCAATCCAGTTGGGATTCTTGAATTCAGCCGTGACGCTTCTTATCCTTTGCTGGCCTGTACTATTAATAATAATTAAAAGAAAGGGGAAAAAAAAGGTTGAAACTTATATAATATGACAATTACCTATATACCCTTACCATATCCATAAGAAAAAAGAAACAAATCTTGGAAGCAAATTGAGTAATAATGGCAAAATTATTTTACACATGATAATTTTAGTAACATATTTACATTTAAACATACCTTTCTATTGTCCATATGTGCTTATATAGCATGTCCATATGGACAGACAAAGCCTTGAAGGTTTCCCAGAATCAATTTCTCTCTCGCTCTTTCTCTAGAAAAGCCTCTCCCTATATATATATTCTGTCTTTCCAACAATTTCCTTGTCCTAATTTAGTGATCATTCATCAATATGGCCACTAAGCAGAAAAAAGACTTCCCGGCAGCCTCATTCTCCAAGCTCTTGACTCTACAGATGCACGTCCACAGACTCATCTCTCATTTTCTCATCTTCGGCTCCGGTTTAGCCCTCGGCGTAACGCTCAGTTTCTACATTCTGGATTTCCCATTCAGTCTTCAATACCAATATTTCCGCCCCAACATCACAACTCCTCCTCTATCAAATCCATTGTTGTCTTTATTTCCTCCACATCCACCACCACCACCACCACCACCACAACCACCATCTGTCCTTCTTAACCAAACCGAAATAGTTTCGAACCTGGCCGGAATATTTTCTAACCGAACCAAATTGGTTTCTAGTAGTAATACTGATCGAATAGGGTTGAGGGAGTACTTGAAACCGCCTAAAGTGAGTCATGACATGGACGATAAGGAGTTGCTTTGGAGAGCTTCTATGGTTCCGAAAATAAAGGAATTTCCCTTCAATTTCACCCCGAAAGTCGCTTTCATGTTCTTGGCTAGAGGAGAGGTGCCGCTGGCTCCACTTTGGGATAGATTCTTTAGAGGCAACGAAGGGCTTTACTCTGTGTACGTTCATTCCAATCCGTCCTTTAATGGAACAGTGCCTCAAAGCTCTGTGTTCCATGGAAGATGGATCCCTAGCAAGGTCAGTATCTCTCAACATTATTTTCTTTTATATGTTTATTATTATTATTAATATCTTTTTCTAATATGTGATTGTATTATTTGAGAATTAATGAAAATCTTTTGAACGAAAATCACAAAGCATACATGATTTTTTTCCCATAATTAAAAAGGGGAATATTTTTTTTTTAGTTTATTATTATTGTTACTGTCCTCATTATTTTTGGAGCATTAATGTGTGGGACACCATAAACGCCTAATATCACACACTGACGAAACTGTAGAATCCATAAGAAATTAAGTTACATATTCATATAGGTCCCCTACTTTATTAGCTTGTGGTGATGCCCTCAACATTTTTCTTACTTTTGGATACATAGTACCAATGTTTGCCCTAATAGTTTGATTGATGTAGCTCTTTAATTTAAGTTAGTATTAACTTTACGGACTTAATTGGCTAACACTTTCTAGCGTTCGTAGAATTTTGTTGTTGGACGTCAGCCTCTTTGGTTTTCAGTAAGTAATGTGGCTTTACTCTTAGTTATTAAGAAGAGTGGTGCATATATATATATATATATACATACTAATGAACGTTATACATAATGTGTAACATCTAGCACCGCGCGCATACATAATGAATTATATAAAACGTACGCTACTCTCAGCACCAATCCTAGTACTGAAAACAATATTTCTATAAATAAGTTCAGAAAGGATTTGTTTTAATTTGTTTTAACATACTTTCCTTTTCAATGAAAAATTCCAAATTGATTATTAATATTGAGTCTAAATTAGGGTCATAGATGCTTTTAGGAAGAGCATAGAATATCATGTTTCCTTGTTTGTGCGGTACATGTTAAGGCCATTTATGAACCGTCTTTTAAAAGAAAAAGAAATTAAAAGGACATTTATGACTCGTGCTCCTGCATATAATACGCCTCATCTAATGGAGAATCTTATGAATTTCTTTTATTTCGGCATGTGTCACCACAAAAGAAAAGGGGTTCTAACCTTTCCCCCCTTAGTTTTAATGACAATGGCTGAATTATAAATAAGTCCTCATTGTCAGTTCTTAGTATTAGTCCGTATATTACCTGGCATCATGTTCCGCAATTTCATCCAAGGCCTAATAGAAACCAACTACCCACATCAAACACACAATTCTTTCTTATATATAATACACGTATAATCATACACACTTTTACGTATAATGTATACTCCTTTTGACATTCGTTTTCTATATACTAAATTTTGAGTTCATCAATATTTTGGGTTCATTGCATCTAATTAGGGCCGGTGGCCTGGTTCGTAGGTTATACTGAAGTTGACAACTTGGCATGCAAAAATTTCTAAGGCTTGACTTTCCTTGTTGAGGAATCCAAGTATCTCTTTCCTATGTTCATAAGTATTGGAGTCCAAAAATAATTGTCAAAACATAGTTGGACATAATATTGAGGGAAGTGCCGACCTATATGAATTTGAACAGTCATCTAATTTGATGTGTGACCATGTTCTTTTGGCCAGTAAGAATTTGACAAATCAAGAGCTTTGGTCAAATGAAATACTACATTATGTCATATGTAGGTATATAGGTATATATTGAGGCCATAATTAATTAGTTAATTTGTCCGTATGGATTACTTGTTAACAACAAATTAGTCTTGGAGCTAGAGAGATCCAATAGAAAGAAAGCACCTTATGACTATATATACGAGAAAGATGGCGACAAAGATTTATCAAGTTTTCAATTGCATTTCGAAGTTTATATGTTAATTTATCCGTTTTTTTAATTTGTTATTATTTTTATATTTATTTTCAAAACATATGCCTTTCTTTTCTCTCATGTGAAATGCTTTCGCATAGTTTTTGATTAATTTGCCCTTGTAGCTTGATCTCGAATAAAATGGGGTCTTGGGATATATAAAGGTTCTAGCCAGATGATCTCTTTGTAAAGTCCCACCTAATTAACAAAAAAATATGTGAGCCATAATGGCAGAATATCACTAAACTCCTGTAGCTATATATTATGTTATTTTACAGTTATCAACAACTAGGTATATCGTGTCAAATTTATTAGGGAAAACAGTATTGATATTCCTCATAATTAATCAATATTTTTTATATATGTATATATATATATATATATATTACATACCTAAGGAAATCTCTATTTATTATTTAAATCCTTGAAGCCAATGAAGATAGATGCCGCTTGACCAAGTCTAAGGATATTTATTTGTATTTCATATTTTATGCTGACGGACAGTCTGTTTGTCCTCTGTTTAAAGAAAATCTACTGGCTTTTTGAAAGTAAAAATTTAAACCAAGTTACTATTTTTTTTTGATAGTCCTAAAATCCAAGCAACACAAAATTCAAAAATTGCCTTGTAGCTTGAAGGTTATCTCTTCCAAATAGTGCCTTGAGGATTAAGATGCAATACCTTTAACATGGAATTGAGTACTTACATGGCAATTTGTTTCATGCATTACTTGGATTCTACTCTTTTCTTGCAACTTTAAGAGAATTCTCTTCTTCCTAATGCCATTTACCTTTTCACATTCCCCAAAAATAAAAAACTTTTGTCATTCCTTTCTTTGTGCTGTCTCTCTCTCTCTCTCTCTCTCTCCAGAAAAAAATTTGAAGCAAAGAAAGCAAGCGAAAGTTCTTTTTTCTGGTGACAACAATTAAAAGCGTAATTTGTTAAGAAAACTTCAATTCCAATGTTGGGCCCGGTTGTTTTACTTTTATCAAAAGAATGTGATATTAGGCCCATTATTTGGGCCTTTTTCGTTTGCTCAACTTCCATACCTTGTTTTTTGTGGAATAATTAAAAAAAAGGTCCTGCCAATTGTTTTTGAGACTCATTGAAAACATATTTAGTTTCTGAAGAAGGGACAAGTAATCTTCGTGTGTATATATATATATATATATATATTTCTTGGGGTTGCAAATTTATATTTTTTTTTACCAACATGAGAACCAATTTCAGTATATATTTTTTTTTACCTATCTATAAGTATAATTTTCCTAATTAAATTTTGCGTATAAAAAATATAAAGAGAAAAAGAGCATTAAACAATATATATAGATGATATTATCTAATAAATTAAAAAAAAATACTTAAGAACATTAAACAATATATATTTTTAACAATATATATAGATGATATTATCTAATAAATTAAAAAAAATACATAGAGATACGTGAAAAAAAATACACACTAAATTATAGCCCATTATCTAGGTATATTTTATTCCAATCCCATGTGGGTAACTCCAGTACTTATATTAACCCTAAAAAAAGGAAAAAAAAAAATCCAGTTAATCACATTTTCTAATTAGTACTGCTCTTCATCGTTGTATATTTTTTGCAGATTGTGACATGGGGAGAACCAAACATGATGGAAGCAGAGCGCCGCCTATTAGCCAATGCTTTGCTTGACTTGTCTAACCAACGTTTTGTTCTCATTTCCGAGTCATGCATTCCTCTATTCAATTTCCCCACAATATACAACTATCTCATGGCCTCAACCAAGACCTTTGTGGAGTCCTACGACCTGCATGGTCCGGTCGGCCGTGGCCGCTACAACAACCGCATGAGGCCGCAGATTAGGCTCGAGCAGTGGCGGAAGGGCTCGCAGTGGTTCGAGATGGACCGGGGCTTAGCCCTAGAGGTGGTCGCGGACCGGGAATACTTCACACTCTTTAAGAGGTTCTGTCATGGCTATTGTTACACTGATGAGCATTACCTGCCCACATTTGTTGGCATCAAATTTTGGAGGAAAAATTCCAATAGGACATTGACTTGGGTTGACTGGACAAATGGTGGACCCCATCCAACTAGGTTTATGAGACAAGATGTGACTATTGGGCTCCTAAAGAGGCTGAGGCATGGAGACCAATGTGAGTACAATGGAAAGAGCACCAATGTTTGCCATTTGTTTGCAAGGAAATTCTTGCCTAACACATTGGATAGGTTGTTGAGGTTTGCTCCAAAGCTCATGGAATTCAATTAATGTTTGTTGTGGGGTAAGAATTTTGTCATTATGAGTGTTTTTTTTTCAATTATTTGTTGTTAATCATTCATTATTCTATAGGTTTGATTACACATGATTTTTGTTTTTAATATGCATAGGACGAAAAAGATGCCCCTACATTGTTAATGGTAATCCCTATTGTCACATAGAAAAACATTTTTTTGGCATTCACGTATGCCATACACACTAGTCAGCTAGTACTTTGTTTGTAAATTGTAACGGGAAGATATGTTGAGGAAGATCATCTATTAATTATTATTTTCGAGTTAATTATATACGGGTGTTCATGATGTCCTATTTTTACTACCATCTTGTTAGCTTTACAATAATTGAAGGTCCTTAAACAAAAGAATTCTCTTGGACTAATCACTTTTATATCCATGTTTTTTTTTAATCATGATTACTCGTTTCCCATGACCAATATTTTATATCCCTCTGAAGTCAGACGCAATTTCCTAATGTTCACTTCTAATATGGGAATAGATACTAATCCCCGACTAAGTGAGGAATAATGTATGAATAATAAACAAAAAACAAGCAAAGTGCATACAGAATTTATTGTTGTTCCCTCTCAATGCCAGAGTTACATCTATTGCTTTGTCGATGCAGATTTTTAATATAATGTCGATCGTTGTTCCCTTCAATGCCAGAGTATTAAGTGATCTCACGCCTCTCATTCAATAATACTATTTATGCTCCTGCCTCAGTTTCTCAGTTTATCTTGTAAAAATCCGGAATTTTCGAGGATAATTTGGACATTTTATCAATTTTATGGATAAAATATTATGGGGACTAATTTGCAAAAGTTTTGTATAGAGAGACTAAATTACAAATTTTGGGGGACTAGACTGATAGAGATTTGAAATTTTGGGGACTTAGGTGTAATTTTTGAAAAATTACACAGCCCTATAAGGTTGGACCACGTGGTCCTGCTCAACCAATCCCCTCTCTTCTTCTTCTCTCTCTCTCTCTCTCTCTCTCTCTCTCTCTCTCTCTCTCCCCGAAACTCTCATTCTGTCTCCTCTCTCGGATCTCTCTCGGCCGCACCACCGCAGGATCGCCTCCGGCCACCGTCCGCTACCCCAACTAGTCGGCGAGCCTTCGCTAGGCTGCCATGAAGCTCCGCCACCCCTCGCCGCTTGCTGTCGCTGCCTGTATCGCCGGAAAAAGCCATTGATGCCGTTTTGACCCATTTCGGTTTTTTCGTCACCGGCGACGATTCCGACAACCATTCAGCCTCAAACTGGTCCCATTGGATTCGTCTCGTCGCAAGGATCATCAAGGTATATATATCTCAACTCCATTTTACCCGCATTGAAAGTTGCCATTTTTGGGCATTTCGAGTTTATGGTTGTTGTTCTCAATTCCGCTGTTGGATTGTGTTTTTTACTGCATTTTTTGAATGTATTCGGAAAATAGAGAAGTTTGATATATATATTGTGTAGTTTGGTGATCGGCACGAAAATTGAGATCGGACGGTCAAAATTTTGTCTCATTTTGCATGCCACCGTCCAGTGTGGGTCCAGACCCGAATTAGACAAGTTATATGTCTAACCTAGCTATTTTGGGTGCTAGGACTTCAGTGAAGAGGTCCGTTTGTGGAATTAAAGCTCCGGTGAGAAAGTTGATTTTTCGGAAGAGGACGATCGAAGGCTTGGAATTGGTTCCTGACCCTCCGGGTTATCGTCAACGACACCTTAAGGACTCAATAGCATGGTGTCACTATTCTGTTGAGGTAGGGGTTTAGTTACCTTCGTTTTATACCATTTTTGAGTTAAAACTTATTTTCTGCAGCATATAAGAACAAGTGTGTTTTTAATGATTTGAATTATATATGATGGAATTTGGTTATACGATATATACTGTACTGCTCTTGGAATTTGCTGTGTGCAGGTTATTTTGGGTATATAAAAAATAGGACCGTTATGCTGCCCGTTTTTCTATAAAACCCTATTATGCATGTTTTACTGAAAAACCAGAGTACAGTAATTTTTACACTTCAGTTCTATATTGCACGTGTCATAAGATCATACATGAGCACCGTATTAGCATCGTAGGTTTCACAATGTGACACTGTGTGTCCCACTGTCGGTGAAAGTCCGTAAACTCGCGCGAGGTCTTGTTACTTCTGATTACCTCCCTATTTGGCAGGCGTAGGCAATTCGGTTGCCCCTCCAGGTTTGGTAGGCGACACATGAGTGTTCCATCCGGGTATGGGCTTAGGTATCAGGCATGCTGTTAGGTACACTTAGTGCCATCATCCTGGGTTTCCACAGATGAGAGGATGTTATCTCATGGGTATAGGTTGATTTATGTCATGTGCATATGGATTGAAGGTTTTGATTACACTGTTTTATATATTGGCTCCCGGTTTAGATTACTCCCGGATTAGATTATATATATGTGTGTGTATATGTTTTGGATTTGAACTAATCATGCAGGAGATTTCCATCACTGAACTGTTTTTTTCCGAGATAACTATTTTCTTACTAGGCATTGTATGCTCACCCCCCTACCTTCCTCCTTAGGTGGTGTCCAGTGTGATCTTGGTGATCAAGAGGAGTAAGAGATCATCCTGATTGCAGTTCGCCTCTTGGTAATGCTAGGAATTTGTTGTCGTAGTCTTTGGACTATTTAGATTTTGTGTTAGTATTGAACCAAGATTACTGCTTTCTATTTGCCTGTAAACTTATGTATGCTATTCTGGTATTTAACTTTTTGATGGATGATGATGATGCTGGGTTTTGTATTTAATTTCACATTTTTTTTTTAGTAATTGTTCAATCTATGTTTAATGCTGTATACGAACTGTGGGAGTGGTTCACGGGATGGAATTCTGATTATTTTATTTAAATGGACAGTTTTTATAAAAATTAGAACTTTTGACACTTTTCAAATAAATTAAGGAATTTCCCACCTTTGTGAAATTCCCCTTCTGCCACTAGCCTGGGTTTTGGGTCGTGACAGAAATTTTTGGTATCAGAGCTTTGAGTTTAACAGCTCGGACGTATCACCATTAAACTAGATTGAAGTTGTTTTTAGGACAAACATGCATCATTATCGCACTAACAGTTTGGCATATTATTTTAGACTTTTAAGGATGCCTCCTAGAAGAGTTCTGAGGCACCAGCCTGGTGCTGAACCTCCTCATCCGGATTTCACTTATCTGATCGAGGCAATGCAGCAGGCATTTGTCCAGATGAGCAATCCAGACTATCAGCCTCTAGCTCCGAGGGAATGTCAGTTAGATCAGGCTGATCACCTTCAACGGTTCATGCGTCTCTAGCCAGGGCAGTTTGATGGTAGACCAGAAACTTTCACGGCAATTGCTTGGTTACGTGAGATTGAGAGGCACTTGGTACTCCGGTTGAGTTTTGGGCGGTGTTTGCTGTTACCCGTTTAACAGGGAGCGCCATTCGTTGGTGGGAAATAGTGGAACAGATGCAAGATGTAGTGGGCTTGACTTGGGAAGACTTTGAATAGATTTTCAAGGCCCAGTATGCCAATGAGGATCAACAGGATGAAGTTGTGAACCGATTTGAGACATTGACCCAAGGTAACAAAATGGTGAATGAATACCTGATAGAGTTTACTGAGTTGGCAAGCATTGCTCTTAGACTAGGTACGAGTGAGAAGTACCGAGTTGCTAAGTTCAGGAGTCGTCTGAATTGGAATATTTTCAACAGGATTGGTACTTAGACTTTCCATACTCTTCCTGAGATTGCAGTGGCTGCCCAGCGGGCAGAGGCCATCGAAGAAAGTTTGGATTCCAGGAGGAACCAACGGAGAGGAAATGATAGGAAAGCCACCAGAAGGAACCAGGGGCAATGGTCAGCCCAGGGTACTCCGAGCAGTGGGAGTTCGAACAGTAGTAGTTCTTCTGGGGGTGGCAGAGGTAGTCCGTATAGAGGATGTTTTGTTTGTGGCCAGCAGGGTCATCGGAAGAAGAAGTGTCCCAACTGTCTGCAGAAATCTCCTCTTTCTCAGGGAGGACCGCAGAGGAGCCAGTTAGGTTCTGCTTCTTATCAGAGCACTCAGGCAAGGCCGCAACAGTCATAGGGTGCTTCGCAGGCTTTTACTTCCCCTCAGCCCTATCAGCATCAGTTCCACCCTCAGGGTTTCACTCAGAGTTTTGAGACTCCTCAGGCCTCAGGGAGTCAGGGTGGGCGTGGTTATGGCAGTAGTGGTCCAGGATCCAGCAGCAGCCGTCCTGGCCAGGGAAGAGGCAACAAAGAGAAAAGAAAGGTGACTGGCCAAGCCTATGCTTTTACTGGGGCAGACGACACTCAGGATCGCACCGGTCGAGGTGTTATTGACGGTATGATCCTTCTTTCANGGGTTGTGATTGACGATAGGAAGCTTCTTGCTTATTTGATTGTGTTTCCAATGAGACAGTATGACGTGATACTCGGTATGGATTAGTTGTCGAAGTATCGAGCCGTTGTGGACTGTTATAAGAAGCAGGTGACTCTTTTTCCTAGTGATGGACATCCTATTGTCTATCAGGCTGGGATGAGTCCGTTGAAGCCTAGTCCAGTTATGAAAGCATACATGGGTGGAAGGAAGAAACTTGAGTGCTATGGGAACTTGTTTGCCATAGATGGTAAAGTGAGGACAGACGATCAAGACCTATGGATTTCGGTGGTGTGTAAGTATTCAGAGGTATTTCCTGAAGACTTACTGGGGTTACCACCTGATAGGGAGATCGAGTTCTGTATTGAACTAGTTCCTAGGGCTCAGCCAGTTTCTATTCCAGTCTATCGCATGGCACCTGTTGAGAAGGAAGAATTAAGAGAATAGTTGGACGATCTGCTTTCCAAGGGCTTTATTCGCAGTAGCACTTCTCCTTGTGGTACTCCTGTTTTATTTGCAAAGAAAGCTGATGGTTCGTTGAGACTTTGTGTAGATTATCGGAAGTTGAACCAGTTGACAGTGAAGAACAAGTATCCTTTGCCAAGGATAGATGAGTTGTTTGATCAACTCGGTGGTTCAAGATTCTTCTCTAAGATCGATTTGAGATCCAGTTATCATCAATTGAAGATAAGAGAGGATGATATACCGAAGACAGCATTCAGAACCCGATATGGTCACTTTGAGTTTCTAGTGATGCCATTTGGTTTAACGAATGCACCTTCAGCTTTTATGGATCTCATGAATCGGATTTTCAGGCCGTTTTTGGATCATTTTGTAGTTGTGTTCATTGACGATATCCTGGTGTATTCCAAGACTCGAGAAGAGTATGCTGAACATCTGGGGATAGTACTCAAGACCTTGAGAGATCATCAGTTGTATGCCAAGAAATCGAAGTGTGACTTTTGATGTCAGAAGTGAAGTTCTTGGGCCATATGATTTCTCACGGAGGTATTTCAGTCGATCCTACTAAAATCGAAGCTGTCTTGGAATGGGAAAGACCGAGAAATATGACGAAGGTACGTAGTTTCCTTGGATTGGTAGGCTACTACCGTCGTTTTGTGCAAAATTTCTCGAGAATTGCTTTGCCTTTGACGAAGTTGACCAGGAAGGACGTCAAGTTTGTTTGGGATCACGAAAGTGAAAAAGCTTTTGTCAGAATGAAGCAAAGTTTGACCACCACACCTATTCCACCACACCTATTCTTACTGTTCCTGATAGTAGCGAGCCTTATGTGGTGTATACCAATGCTTCAAAGACGGGTTTGGGATGTGTCTTGATGCAGAATGGTCGAGTAGTGGCTTATACTTCTCGCCAGTTGAAGCCACATGAAAAGAACTATCCCACCCATGATCTAGAACTTGTAGCAGTGATCTTTGTCTTGAAGATTGGCAATGTTACTTGTATGGTGTGAAGTTCGACATATTCTTCGATCATAAGAGTTTGAAGTATCTCTTTACCCAGAAAGATTTGAACTTGAGACAACGAAGATGGGTTGAGTATATGGAGGGTTATGACTTTGACCTACAGTACCATCCTGGTAAGGCCAATGTTGTAGCCGATGCACTGAGTAGGAAGCCTCGTGGTGCACTAGCTGCACTGGTGTTTGAAGATTAGAAAAACTCAGTTGCGATTGGTGACTACAACTTGTAGTACTTCGAGAATGAAGATGTTGCTTGCCTGAGCAACGTTGTGATTTCACCATCTCTTCTCCAGACTGTCCAGCAGAGTCAGTGGCAAGACAGGGAGTTGAGAACATCCTGGAA
Source organism: Parasponia andersonii (assembly GCA_002914805.1). NCBI lineage: Eukaryota > Viridiplantae > Streptophyta > Magnoliopsida > Rosales > Cannabaceae > Trema > Trema andersonii. The sequence goes on along the minus strand of JXTB01000900.1, from coordinate 56,291 downwards.
CCGACTTCAAAATGGTGAACAGTTAGATGGTTAGAGCACTAACAGAGAAGGATTTTTGCTTTTTAATGGGAAGTTGGCTGTAGCTAATGACCCTAATCTTCGAGAAACCATTCTAACAGAGGCTCACAAATTAAGGTTCGCAGTACATCCAGGTAGTACCAAGATGTATCGAGACTTGAAACGGCAGTATTGGTGGAAAGGAATGAAGAAGGATGTAGCTACTTTTGTGGCTAAGTGTTTGACTTGTCAGCAGGTCAAGGCTGAATACCAGAGACCAGCTGGATTACTTCAGCTGTTGCCAATTCCGGAGTGGAAGTGGGACAAAATCACGATGGACTTCGTGACTAGTTTACCAAAGACCTTGAGGAAGAACGACACAGTTTGGGTGATAGTCGATCGGTTAACGAAGAGTGCTCACTTTATATCGATCCGGATGGACTACTCTCTTACTAAGCTCAGTAGACTACTCTCTGCCACCCCTCGCCGCTTACTGCCGCAACCTTTATCGCCGGAAAAAGCCATTGATGCCGTTTTGACCCATTTCGATTTTTTCATCACCGGCGACGATTCTGGCCACCATTCGGCCTCAAACTGGTCCCGTTGGATTCGTATCGTCGCAAAGATCATCAAGGTATATATATCTCAACTCTATTTTACCCGGATTGAAAGTTACCATTTTTGGGCATTTCGAGTTTATGGTTGTTGTTCTCGATCCAGCCGTTGGATTGTGTTTTTGACTGTATTTTTGGAATGTACTCGGAAAATGGAGAAGTTTGATATATATATATAGTGTGGTTTGGTGATCTGCACAAAAATCGAGATCGGACGGTCAAGATTTTGTCTCGTTTTGTGTGCCACCGGTCCGGTGTGGGCCCGGACCCGAATTGGACAAGTTATATGTCTAACCTAACTATTTTTGGTACTAGGAATTCAGTGAAGAGGTCCGTTTGTGGAGTTGAAGCTCCAGTGAGAAAGTTGGTTTTTTGCAAGAGGACGATCGAGGGCTTGGAATTGATTCTCGACCCTCTGGGCGATCGTCAACGACACCTTAAGGACTCAATAGCGTGGTGTCGCTATTCTGTTGAGGTAGGGGTTTAGTTACCTTCGTTTTATACTATTTTTGAGTTAAAACTTATTTTCTGCAGCATATAAGAACAAGTGTATTTTTAATGATTTGAATTATATGTGATAGAATCTGGTTATACGATATATACTGTACTGTTTTTGGAATTTGCTGTGTGCAGGTTATTTTGGGTATATCAAAAATAGGGCCGTTATGCTACCCATTTTTCTATAAAACCCTATTATGCATGTTTTACTAAAAATCAGAGTACAGTAGTTTTTACACTTCAGTTCTGTATTGCACATGTCATAAGATCATACATGAGCAGCGTGTTAGCATCGTGGGTTTTACAATATGGTGTTGTATGCCCCACTGTCGGTGAAAGTCTGTAAACTCACGCGAGGTCTTGTTACTTCTGATTACCTCTCCATTTGGCAGGCGTAGGCAATTCGGTTGCCCTCCAGGTTTGGTAGGCGACACATGGGTGTTCCCTCCGGGTATGGGCTTAGGCATCAAGCAGGCTGTTAGGTACACTTAGTGCCATCATCCTGAGTTTCCACAGATGAGAGGGTGTGATCATGGATATAGGTTGATTTATGTCATGTGCATATGGATTGATGGTTTTGATTACACTGTTTTATATATTGGCTCCCGGTTTGGATTATATATATATATGTGTGTGTGTATGTTTTGGATTTGAACTAACCATGTAGAAGATTCCCATCACTGAACTGTTTTTCTCTGAGGTAACTATTTTCCTACTGGGCATTGTTTGCTCACCCCCCTTACCTTCCTCCTCAGGTGGTGTCCAGTGCGATCTTGGTGATCAAGAGGAGTAAGAGGTCATCCTGATTGCAGTTCGCCCCTTGGTAATACTAGGAGTTTGTTGTCGTAGTCTTTGGACTATTTGGATTTTATGTTAGCATTGAACCAAGATTACTGCTTTCTATTTGTCTGCAAACTTATATATGTCATTCTGGTGTTTGACTTTTTGGTAGATGATGATGATGCTGGGTTTTGTATTTAATTTCACGTTTTTTTTAGTAATTGTTCAATCTATGTTTGATGGTGTATACGAACTGTGGGAGTGGTTCACGGGATGGAATTCCGATTATTTTATTTAAATGGACCGTTTTTATAAAAAATAGAACTTTTGACACTTTTCAAATAAATTAAGGAATTTCCCACCTTTGTGAAATTCCCCTTCTGCTACTAGCTCGGGTGTTGGGTCGTGACATCTCTCTCTTTCAAAACCAGCAAACCTAATATACTCTATATATTATGAAAAATTAGGGCAAGCTCCGCCTGCATACCCTAGGAGCTTACTGATCCTTCTTCAACTATATGGACCTTACTATAAAGGTAGATCCATATTGTTGAAATTTGACTAAATAATTAAAATATGAAAGAAATAAAGTCCCACCTCTCTAGAAGATAGAGAGAAATGGAGTCTTGAGCCATAAGGGAGCTATTTCTTTAGTTACTAATCACTCCAGTAACAAACATTTTAAGTATTTTTTTTCTTTTAATTAAACTTTTTTCTTTTTTTTTTCTTTGAATTTATTTTTAAGGAAAGTTGGTTTTTCTATAATGGAATTCTTTCCGAAAATAGTAATTTTTCTCATGATTTAATAGTTTTTCACTTAAATTCTTATAGTGTGATGAATATTTTTATTCCTTGTTTTATTTTTCTATTATTCTGATATTTCGTTAAACTGAGATCTTTTGAGCGACGAATCTAAATCGGTCAAATTCTTAATTTATATAGGTGCAAAAATATATAATAACATCGTACTTCTCACGACCTAATAAAGTACTCCTTATTAGTTCTATTATGGAGAAATGCAATTGCAAGTTATATAGCGCTTCAACCATATCAATTTGCATATATAAGCGCTCATTATTTCACCTGAAACGTAGGAGATGGAGCAATCTTTTGTCTGTGATTTCTTTTTGCGAATTCAATTTCACAATATAAGACTATTACTGAAGGTACATATTTCTGGAAAAAGCCAAATAATTAACACTGCTGGGACATGGGTTCCACCGAAGGCTTGTATTCCATCTCAAAATGTTATCAAATTGTGAGTAGTCCAACACCTTATAATTGTAAAACCCCTTATTTTAAGAAAGGGTATTGTGGTCTTTTAACCCAATTTTTTTTTTCAAAAAAAAAAATTGGATGAGTCTGGATAGATTTGGGTCTAGATTCATTTGGACAAAAATGTGACGAAGGTTTGAAAATTAGGATCAAAGTGTAATTATTTAAGAGTGTAATTAGTCAAAACATAAATAACCAAAATAGTGCATAACCAAAAGTTGACATGTGGCACTATAGTTCGAAAATTACTCATAAATCCCTGCATTTTCTCTTTCTTTTTCGATTTAGTTCCCGGAGTAAAAACCCAAAATCCGAAATCCAGCGAAGCTCCGTTGAACTACCTCCGGCCTCCGTTGCCTGGTGCCACTGACCGGGGTCAATGATCCCCTGCCAGATGAAGTTTCCGCCACTAGAACCAGCTGCATTGGAGCCCGTGATTATCGGAAAACAGTAAAAAATGCCGCAGCTTGTTTTGCTCGCCTGATCTGATTCCAGCCACCGTTCACCGCGAAACTGCTCACTGTGGACTCATCTCCTCACGGGCAATCTCGTGTACCTCGTATCTCGATTTTGCTCTGTTTGAGTTTAATTTTATTGGACAATTTTATATGTAAAGGGTTTTGGAATTGACTTTTCGATCAGACCATTAGATTTTAAAACCAATATCTTTTTTGGAATCTATATCAAAAATTGTGAAAAATGAGATATATATTGACTATATTCTGAAATGGGCCCGAAAAACAAAATCAGACGGCTTAGATTTGTCTCGATTTGTATGTTGTGGTGCCCGCATCCAAATTTAAAAAATTATATGTTTAACTTGAGGTTTTTGGGTGCTTTGAATTCAATGGTAAAGTTTATTTCATAATTTGAAGCTCCATTTGAAAATCAAGTTTTCAAACCAAGGAACCAAAGATTCGAAAACGATATTCGCTCTTCCAAACAATGCCAAACTTTTTCTATAGCTTTGTAATACTGGTTAAATGCTCGATTGAGGTAGGGATTCGACTATTTCATCTTCAAATTGGTTTAATTTTGATTTTCACATATTTTTGATAAATATGGAATTTCGTGAAGTGATATATAAAAACTATAAACTATTTGGGAGGCATGTCATATATTATACTATTTGAAACTATTTTCTGCAGGAAATTGAATTTTTGAGTTTTGATATAAAAAAAAAGGCTATTATATTGCCGAAATTCTTAGAAAATTCAATATGATTTGAAGACTAAATGTTGTTTGATTAAAGAACGCTGAATGAGTTATTTTGAGATTTTATGGAAATAATGTATATCCTTATTCTGTCATTCATATAATATTTGTATACATTCACACATTTACAATGCCTTACATTTGGTGATCGGACTTACAATACTCCACATTGGGTAATTGGACTTACGACGCCCCATATCAGGTGATCAGACTTACAGCGCCTCTTTAGGTGGTTCGAACTTACGAGTGATCCACTAGAACTTCATGATTACATACATGATTATATGTTTGCTTGAATAGATATGTACTGGTTTTTATGGATGTTTTACAATAGTTTGGAATGTTTAAATTATTAGACTATGATTTCTACTTGGGTTTTGTGAACTATTTGAGTGGAGTACTATCCATACAAGACTTTCAACATGAGTATATTTCTTATATATATAAAATCTTGAAATCGATTATCTATTGGGCATAAACTCACCCTTTTTTTCCCCTCAGGTGGCACTCATTGTGATTTGGACCAGAAGAACTAGATCGATACATTTACAGAATAACTAGTTTATTATATTTTGATAAATTCCTACGAGACTTGTGAAATATTTAAATTTGAGTAGGAATTTGATTTTCATTAAACTTTATAAACTAGAATATGAGATTTGGACACGGTTTATATTATTTATGTCTGTATTTGAGTGTGAGATGATTTGAGATATATGACTATTAAATAATTATTTTAATTACGATTTATGTTTAATGAGTAACGCATAACTGTAGAGTTTTATTTTCATTTAAAAATTTTGTGAAAGCTAGTTTTGAAAAGTTAAAGTTCCCGAGACAAATTTTTGAATTAATTGAGTCAATTTTAAAAAAATATTTTTTCAGTATTTCTATTTTATGAAATACTCATTCTGTCACTGACTCCAACCTTGGACTGTGACAATAATTCCATTCTTGTTCCATCATTTGTCACTCCTTTACCATTTTCATCCCTCGTCATATGAGACATACATAGATTCATCACATACTTTAATCTAATTGCTGAGGCCACCAAAACCTATGTGTTCAAGAAAATATCGGAAAATTTCTTTGAATTTGATTTGTTTACTACGTCAATCCTTTGTCATTTGACTATTTTTAAAATTTGACTTTCCCATAATATAAACTAAAGAATGGGTCTATTGTCCACCTCTACTTTTCTTACACTTTAACTAAAATCACCCCTCACTTAAAACTAAAATAGCCATTACCATTACATTGTATTTTCCTTTTCCCACCAGATTCTTTTTCCCTCTGCCACTTTGTTCAAACTCAACGTGCGTATTCCAATCTGTTAGCAAGATTATAACTCTCTTACTCGGAAACCTTTCAGTATTCGATTCATTCTCTTCATATTTTTTCTCACCCACAACAATTCTTTCAATCACTCTAACCACTCTCCTTATCTTCTTTGCCCATCTGATTTCTTGTCAGAATTTGAAATTATAAAGGAATAAAATAACGTATATATACAAAAATTCAACACATATTATTTGTTATTTTGTGTTAAACCAATAGAAAACCAAAAAAAAAAAAAAGGTAACTAAAGAGTTATAAACTTCTTTTTATCCTTTTTATGCCACAAGATGAGTTTTAATATATAAAACGACAGAAACTGAGGGTATGCAATAAGGCTCCACGTGGATAACTACGAAAACAAATAGGAAAATTCTCCGGACAATAAAAGGTTAAAACGCAATTATGCTCAAAACAAACTAACAACTAAATAACCAAACAACCGACCCACAATAGACCCATAGGAAGGCAAAGGGATCAATGATGTTCAAGGGCTAATATTTGTTATTCAATAGGTGTTTATTAGGGATTTTTTTTCCTCAAGAAATATAATTTTTTGTACTTTTGTGTAATTTTGCATCAAGATATTTTTGTACTAAAAAATTATATTAATGAGCAGGGTAGGAGAGTAGATGGGCAAGTGGTAATAGACTCGCCCTAAAATAAATTAAAAAAATTAATAAGAAATGACAAAATTATCCTTGTGGATAGTAGTTTAATGTTTATATGATATTTTTACATTATATTTGGATGAATAAATAATTCTTTGAAAACTATGTTAGCACTTATGAAGTCATTTAAAAAATCAAAATATTATCTAGAAACTAATATAGACAATTCTTAAACTTATGTTAAGTCTAAATCCAATATTTACTAAAAGTAGTTTTGTTATTTCTATCAATTTCCCTAATTTTGATGATATGAAGAGGTCAAATTTTAAAAATAATCAAATTATAAGGCTTTGTGTACTAAAAAAATTCAAATTAAAAGGGATTTTCTCATATTTCTTAAAACGCATGAGGTTTTGTAAAACAATTATGTAAACAAGATATTTTATGATGTTTTCTCGTAACTTACTAATAATTAAGTTATAATGAAAGGAATATTATACACAGAATTCCAATATATTCAATGTCTCGTATACAAAAAAAAAAAAAAAAAACTAAAAACTAAAAACTAGATTGATAATACTCTACTAATTAGAAGTCTTACTACCAAATGCTGGTCTACTTAAAAGTTATTATGTAATAGTCAATTTTAACATTTCATCATGGTAATTCTGGTACAGCCGCCGAGAAAAGTTTAAAATATTTTAAACCTTTAATAATGGTTGCATCAGAATCACCATTAATATTCAAATTTTAACTATTCACAGCGATTCTGGTATAGTTGCTGTTAAAAGTTTAAAATAGCTTAAACTTTTAACGACGGTCGTAGTAGAACTACTATTAATATTCAAATTTTAACTTTTCACGGTAGTTCTAATTCAACCACTGTTAAAAGTTTAAAATCTTTTAGATCTTTAATAATGGTTGTAACAGAACCGTTGTTAATGCTATTTTTTACTGCAGTTTCGATACAACCACCGTTAAAAGTCATATAAATGAGGGCCGAGACCATCTCGATCCTCATTTTCTTTCTTCTTCCCAATCGACAGCTCGCCCACCACCCCTAACTTCATTTTCTTCATACACGGCCACCTTCATTCTAGCGATTTTGATCGCTAAAATCACTCTCATTTGGTTTAAATGAATTCATTTGACTTGGATAAGCTTTATATACTTATATTTTTTAAGATTAGTTAGCATTTAGTAATTGTTTATGTTTTAGAAAAGTTTAGGTTTTTGTACAATCAAAAAGTACAATTATTGATGATTATGTAATTTTTTTTGTTGATTTAGGTTTCAATTTGAATGAGTAGACTAATTTTGACTCAATTTTGGTGTATTGAAATATTTTTACTCAATTTGAAGTATTTTTCTTCACAAATTTTAATTAATCCGAAAAAGTTATTTTTAGAAATTAAATCTTCGTAATGTATATTATTTTGATGATTTTATATTATTTTGATAATAGATATTAGCAATTATTGCTTATTAGTTTAACCACATTACCATGAATTAATTAGCGTTATGTGACTTTACAATATATATATATACACACTTAGTATTTTGATTGATTTGAAATTATTTAGTTTATTAACTTCAAAAGTTTGTACTATGTATGAATTGAGTTAAATTTGAAAGTTTATAATGATAAAATGGTAACACATTGAGATAGAATCGAAAGATTAGATTAGTAGTGTGCATCCTTATCTTTTCAGTATTAAATATGCTAGTTGATCACATGATCTTGCACATTATTTTCATGCAGTAACGTGTCTCAAAAAAATACTTATTTCTTGTATCCACTTAAATAATTACCAGATACTATAGATCTGGTAATATGGTTAGTATAATGTATAGTATAATATATAGAACATATGTTTATTTATTTAATCCACTAGTTTTTATAACACATATTTTCGTTTAGTGCATTCAAAATATTTCATATGGATATAGAAAGAAGGGGAAAAAAAGATGATCCAACTTAGTATCATATTAAAGTATGAGATATACTTTGTTCGTATGAGATGTATTTATATATCTTTCATTTTTATATATTTTAACTATAGTTCTATTATAATTATAGTGTTTATCTCAACTCAATTATGTAGAATGCAGTATTTATATTAGAGTGTATCTCGATTAAGATCCTTGCGTTGACCCTTTCCATAAACAATAAATAAGCCCCGCTCCCTAAGGGCCGGGCCCCCCTCTGATAAGGAAGCAAAAGAAAGAATCTCCATTTTATGACAAATCTTATTCGATGGTTGTTCTCCACTTCAGCAGTCTTACTTTTGGGTTTTTTCTTACGTTTTATAGGATCAGAAGGAACCGCTATAATCACCAGCAGTTAAAATATCGTGCTTTTTACAATACTGATTTTATACTGCAGCTTTCTCTTTGGTTGTTATGCTGTACTTTTGAAAAAGAAGTACGGCTTTCACCTTGTCTTTATTATGTATCTATCCTTGCAATTTGCCATCTCTTTCTATTGCTATTTTCTCTGAATCTATTGGATAGATTTCTTTTCTTATAACATGAGTGAATATTTCTTTTGTACTTTATCTATCTTAGAGTTGTTAAAATAACTTTCGACAAATTTAAATTGCAAGTGTTGATGATATATATCTAGAAACTCCTTATTAGTTCTTAAATGTATTTATATTAGAATATATTGTCTATATAGTGAAAACTTTTTAGTTATATGTACTAGATTTAATTATGTTTATTATATGTACTTTACTACAGTTATATTTAGGTTTGCCTATTTGGAATTGATTTAAAATCCTTTTTAGGTAGGTTTAATGTTGTGGTATTGTATAAATTGCCTTGGGAAGGGAAAAAATTTCTCATGAAAAAGGCTTTTAACGACGGTTCTACAGGAACCGCTGTTAAAGATCTCCTCACTAATAATGACAATTAACAGCGATTCTTATTGGTATAATTTTAGTGGCAATTATTAACCACTATTAAAAGTGCCACTTTTAACAGCACTTGCATTAACGGTGGTTTTTAACTATCATTAAAAAAATTTTAACTGCGATTTTTAACTGCCGTTGATTTACTATAATGTAGTAGTACTCAACTACAAAAGAAAATTCTAACCTTCTAGTAAGAGGAATAGAAACTATTTAAAACATTCATCGTTTACACACAAACAAGATACATTTGATGAACTATGAATGTTGTAAAAGATACATGGTGAAAAAGAAAACGTCAACAAATAAATATTCTTAAGGGTGAAGATTTATTTTTTCATAAAACTCTATTATTAATAAACCAATATAGCATGAACATCAAAAATTCACCAAAAGCATTTTTGGTGAATTCATTAAATGCACATATTAGCTATATTCCTCTTGATCTTTAATATTTAAAATTTAAGATGACTAACTAGTTGAGATATATAAGAGACACAAAGAAAACTAAAAAATAAAGTATGAATTGCTCTATTGTCACCCGTATTTTTTCTCTTCCCACCCTCTTTATAATTAATCCCTCTTTATAATTAATCAGTTATTGACAAAACTATCCTCTTGTAAATTGATATAAATAACTTCATATACTATTATATAATATGAGATTATCTCTTAACACACCCTAACATACCCAATATATTAACTTCATATAGTATTAAATAATAGAAGAGTATCTCTTAGCACATCCCTAACATACCCAATATATTACTCACAAAATTATGTCAGATCTTAATATTTGATTTTTATGATAAATTGTGCATACCAAAGAGTTTGTTCTACTAATGATCTTGATTTGTAATGACAAACATAGCAATCTAAAAGATCGATTTTTTCCCCTTAACTTGATCCACAGACGCATTTTTTAATCATATATACTTTTTCTTTATTTAAATAATTCATATAAAGTATATAATGATACATTTTATTAAAGAATAAATCATATGCATATATAATTTCTTGATCGCACATATATATATTAAAAATATTATAATTCATATACAAATTACACCTAATTTAATAGTTTGTGTCCATTATATATATATATATATGTATATATTTGGCATTCTTCTCTTTCTACTAGTATTTTCTTTTGTTGATTAGTTATCTCACAAAGAATTTAATCCTCCATGTATAAATTTGATTTCCATTCTTAGACTTCTTGTGATCTTTTACTATAAAATCTTTATTCCTATAATGAATTGACTTCTACGTCCAAAAATACTAAGAAAGCAATACAATATAAATAGAGAACAAGAAAAAAAAAACAATTGGATTCTTCAATGTAATGGATAGTAAATAATTAAGATGGTGTGGAAAGAAATCTTTTCAAAAAATATTTACTATTGGGTATTTTTATATTTACATAAAAATTAAAAGTGTATAAAAAGAAACTTCAAAATTTTATGGGGGTTTAATTAGAAAGGAGTGGGAAGAGAAAAGAAAAAAAAGTGGCTAAACTATAGGTAGCAAAGACATATATATACTTATTGTTGAAAAATAGATGTATTACATCATTTTGATTAGCTCTTTTGAGACAAACTTATAAATGAGACTTACCATGAATTAGTGAGAGTTCATTATTGATATGTATTCTCCTTTATGAGTTCATGAAATTCAAATATTTACTTACTTAAAATGGTAATTAGGATAATGAGAAATTATCACCCAAAATGAGCTAAATGAGAAAGAATATGAGTAGGAATTTGTAAAGTCCTACACGGAAAATGAGCACAAACCAAGAGGTGTATATATATAGTAACTTAATTTTAGTTGATAACTTAGTAAGTTGAGAGACTCTCTGTTACACATGCACACAGAAGAGTCAAGATCACAAACCGGTCTAGCATACGCTTGTGTGTGCCCGCATATTCTGCAGGTTCAAATGTCGAACCGATAAAGTCCAATACTTGTTAGGCTTACTTTTACTCCTTCATAATTTTAGTTTTTTCCTTTTCTCAAAGTCTACCTAAAGGTTCTGGAGCCCATAACTGCAAAATTCATTGGATTTTTATTTGCCAGCTCAAAAATATATGTAACAACTGATTTTGAACAGCCATTTAGATCTTGAAATTGCAAAAAATGTTTGGTCTTGTGTAAAAAAAAACTACCATCAATACTTTTGGCATTATACTAAAATTTTATGGCATTAATAGACATACGACCCATATAATAATCTTAAAAAGAAGATCTCAAAAATTCTCAAAATTCTCTCGAATTCTTCTTTTTTTCTTGGTTTTTTTTTTCGTAGGAGGAAAAGACTCTTTATAGAGATTTTTCCTAGGGCCCTAAAAGAGCTTGAGCTGACGCTATATGGTGGTTAGCAAAAGTTAGCTGGTAGTTATGAGATTCTAGATTGATCAACTATACGGACCTTTGGAGTGGTTGAGCTCTCTAGTTCAATTTTGAATCGTTCTGATGATAAAATTTGTGTATTACTCAATTTTTTGGGTTTAACAAGATTGATACAACTTTATTATTTGTAAACCATTATATCCTAGGAAACATATGCTGTTGATATACTTTTTAGCACCTCGGTAATGAAACGTAACTATTTTAAAAGAATTGTGTGAAACATAAGACTCAGTTTGATTTCTTTGAACTCTTTTTTTATTGCAATTGTTGTCATAATTGCTATTATAATGAATTAATTGTGATTTATTTTGCTACATCATTTGTTATAGTATTATTTTTATAGCATTTATATTTCTAGATTTATTATTATTTGCAATATTTTTCTAACAATCCTAAAACAATTATATGATTTTTATTTGTTATTGCATTATATAATTTATCTAGATTTGTATATTGTGTTGTTAGAGAAATTTCTTTAATAAATTGTGACAATTGAACAATTATAATTTAGAAAAATTCTATCTAAAGGAAGTGGATTTTAAGTGCGGTCATTTGTGATCCCTCTGTGATCTTTCCTAAGAGTTCATCTATCGAGCGATATTCAATTATTACTAATTTCCAAAAAAAGAAATCTCATTGGATTTATTATTTTTTTCCAGAATTGGTAACCGAATCAGACAACACTATTGTGACCTAAGTGCTTACTCCTTCTATGGGTCAACTATTTGCTCCTACTGTGGCTCAAGTGCCTGCTCCTACTCTGGTAGTACTAGCGGTACACCATGAAGAAAAGTCTTAGAAGTTCAATGGATTGAACTTCAAACTATGGCAGTAAAAGATATTATTCTATCTAACCACATTAAAACTTGGGGAGCAATGCAGGTTACTCTTAATTAAGAGATCATCTATATGAGAAAAAAATTAGGCCACTTCTAATTGAATTATTAGGATACTATTCTTATTAAACTCTTTGTAAAATCGGGCATATGTTCATGGCCAAAACGAACATAATAGTAAGAGCTAAAAAAGTGTCAAAAAGAATCCTCTGTGAGATACATTATGGTTTACAAAAATTATAGAACAATTTAAAGACATCACATCCATTGTCTAGTTACTAGAGTAAATATATTTTCACAAGAGAAGATTCAAATGATAACAACTATCTATTCTATGCAAGTTTCAACCGTCAAATTTTATCACCAAATCTGTCTTACATTAGGTCGTCAATTTCATTCATCACACCATTTTTATTAGTCATTTTGAGACAAACTTATGAGCAGGACTCAATATATATTAGCAAGAAGTCATTATTGATATGTATTCTTCTTCTCTGTGAGTACATGAAATTCAAGTATTTGCTTGCTTAAAATAATCATAGGATGAATAAGAAATTGTCACTCAAAGTGAGCTAAATGAGAAAGAATAAAAGTGAGAATTTGTTAAAATCCCACATAAAAAAAGAGCAAAAACTAATAGGTATATATATATAGAGTTACTTAACTTTTAGTTAGTAATTTGATATGTTAGAGAGGCTCTCTCTTGTATACATGTGTAGAGGAGTACAAATTACAGACCGCCCAACATACACTTGTATGCACCCGCACATCCTACGATCATGAATGCCACACTAATTAAGCCTAATACATGTTGGGCTTACTTTTGCTCCTTTAATATTTTTTTTTTCTTTTTCTCAAAGCCCAAGTAAAGGTTCTAGAACTTGTAACTCCAGATTTCATTGGGCCTTTATTTGGTAGCTCAAAAACGTATATAACAGCCAATTTTCAGGGCTATTTTAATTCTGAAACTACCAAAAAAACGTTTGGTTTTATTAAAAAGCTACCAGAAACATTTTTAACATTACGATCAGATTTTATAGTTGATTCTCCCCATGAGTACTATAAAAGGAGTTTAGCAACAATTTGTCATTAATTTTTCTAATGACAATAATAAACTAAATCACAACACTTTTCTTTTATGTATTGACAAAAGAGAGTTGATAAGTATCGATAGACGAAAACATTAAAAAGATTCAATCCTATTATATTTTGTTCTTGTATTACTATACCACAATTGCTTAATATTTCACCTTTTGAAAGAACCTTCAAACAAGAAAACATATTTATAGTACTGTTTAGTTGACAGTTCTGTCCAATGACTGCGGCCTAACCTAGCTGTGTTTATGAAGTTCATATTATATTTGTAGTTATAAATTTTCTCGTTGAAAAAACAAGGAATGTATTGCAAGTGGAATCTTTGCAATCATTTATTTAATTCCTTAATCTCTAGTTCTCTAAAAGAGTGTATGCCAATTATATTTTTTATTTTTTTAATTCATTTTAGCTTGAAAATACCCATTAAATGTGCAATAGAGGAATGTACAATTAGATATTTTTGGAATAGGAGAAATGTACAAAGCAAAAATACGATTTTTAGAATTACTTTTGTGATGTAAAAAGATATTGAATGTATATAGTCCAAATTGTGATGGATTTATAACTTCCCAATTAAAATCTGAATGAAATATTAAAATTTATAGTATGGTTAAACATTAAGTCAAGCCAATTTCGATAAGACAAGTTATTCTCTTTTCTTTTCTGTTATTGTTCATTTTTTTCTAAATTTTATGGAAGCTTAATTTTGACGGTTAAGAAACAATAGCAGCTGGATGCTAAATATAGAATCATACTAAACTCTAACTTCTTCAAGAAAAAAGGTGAGAAAGGAAAATAAAAATGAATATATATATATATATATATATACATATAGATATATATATATATAGGTTGCCAATCTAATAGGTATTTTTTTTTCCTATTGGTAGGTATTTTTTTTAGCCGTTGGATCACCATCTAATGGTGATCCAATGACTATAATGAAATGCACGAAAAGGCATGCATTATTAATGCTCTTTCTCTCTCTTATTTTTTACAATAAAAAAATATGCATGCTAAATTTTCATTGGCTAAATTGATACCTATGCATAGGTTAAAAAAAAAAATACCTACTCGATTGGTGCCCATGTAGGTTGTCAATGCCCATATATAAATATATATATATATATATATATATATTTAGAATCTGATCGAAACAATAAATTGGGAACCTAATTCTTTTTTTTGGGGAGGGGGGGTGTTGAAGAAGATACAAAAGGATATGATTTCTTCATCAAAACTAACTGGTGTTGCAAAATCTGGTTATTATAAGGGGTAAAAGGGAAATTTTAAAGAGAGTGGTATTTTTGTAATTTATATTTTTCAAATTATTTAAACAAAATATCTGGAATATTTAAATAATTGTTATAGTTTTTAAAATTTGCATAAAAACCCCAAGGTTTCTTCATCTTTTTCACACAATGACTTAGAAGAGAAAGAGAGAGAGAGAGAGAGAGAGAGAGAGAGAAGCTCCACTGATGAGCCACCGCCGCACCAGCCGCCAGATGTGGTAGCCTGCACCCACTACTGATCACCGACGAAGACACACCAGTCGTCCCCACCGTGAACTGTCATCCTCGCCATGAGAACAAATAACCAGAAAGTTACAGCCACTTTGGATATTTTTGATCACTAGAGCTCCGTCGGACATTCTTTTGAAATACCACTGCCACCGTTGAACTCATCTCGCCGTAATCATCGCCATCATTGTTTGATCACTCTCGGTCATTAACTCCCCGCCGGTAAGATTTCCAGTGTTTCACCATTTTACCAACGTTTATAAAAAAGTGATATTTTTATAATTATTTTCTATATAATTATTTTACCTAAGGTAATTACATGAGGTGAAAGAGGGGTAAAAATTATGAATAATTATGATTGGTAGAAATTAAAAAGATATCTAGAAGTATTAATTTTCGAATTGAAAAATATAATATTTTTCAAATTCGGAACAAAAAGTGGTATTCTTGCAAACCAAAACAGTATTGGATTGGAAATCTATTACTATTGAGATTAGATCTTGGGCTGAGATTTCGAAATATTTATGAAAAAATGACAATTTTACAAATAATTAGCAAAGTTGATAATTTTTTAAATATTTTCGAAAGTGATATCTTACTAAATTGTTCTGTTATAACGATACTTTCTGAAATATTTTCAAAAGAAAATACTATTTTTATAAATATTCAATAAAGATGATATTTTTATAAATACTTTGGAAAAGTGGAAATTTTTCAAATAAATTCTAAAAGGAGACATTTTTTAAATTCTCAAATTTAAAGCCCGTTTAAGGCTCGGGATGTCAAAATTGAGTTCTGATTTCAAATTTGGAATTGTTGAGGTCGAGAAATAAAATTTTGATATTTAATATCGCTATCTTTCGAAATTGGCATAAATTCTAAAACTTATGAATAATATCATTTTAGTGCCATAGGGTAGGGACGAGCATCGATTGGTTTGGTCGATTTTCTTAGACCTATCTAACTGACCAGTTGATTTTCAGTTTTTTCTAGCTCAAATCGAAAACTGGCCGACTAAGAAAAATATATAAAAAAACTGACTGATTATTTAGTCTATTCGATCAATTTTTAACCAGAAAAAACTGAATATTTTAATTTTGAAAATGGTAGGTCAGTTTTATCGATTTTTCGGTTTTTTTTTTTGGCTTGTTTGCTCAGTTTTTGGATCGATTAGTTGGTTCTAAGGCTTAAACAGGAAAAAAGAGGATGCATTTTTTTAGAAGTATTATTATGTTTCCTTTTTTTCTTTCTTTCTTTTAAAGAATATTCTAACTTTAAACTAAAACTACTTGTTGAATAATAGTACAAAACAACCATAACATCATAAATATGAAAATTCAAACTGATAAATATAGATTTAGATATATAAATTAAAGTATCAGTTCGGTCGGTTTTCTACCAGGTGGTTTGAAGTTGAAAGAAAAACCGACCAAATTAATGTCAGTTTTTTATTTTTCGATTTTTTTGGTTTCAGTTTTTTTTTTTAAAAATTACGGTCAATCTGTTTGTTTGGTTTGGTCAGTTTAGCGATTTTTCTACATAGTCCTACCACGGGATGAGTTCTGTCTTGGGAACCAGTTTTGACAAATTCTATATCTAACCTAGTATTTTTAGATGCTCAGAATTCAGTGTTGATCTCTGTTTCTCAATCCGAGGCTCTGTTAGAAAAGTCACTTTTCAAGTTAGGCTGTCGGGATCCTGAAACAACCGTTCAAACACCCAAAGGACACATAGGAGTTTTCTTCGAGCGTCGTTAGCTTGGTATATCTACCATATTTAGGTAAGAGTTCAATTACTTGGTTCTATACTCGTTTGATTTACAATTACATTATAATTGATATATGAAAAATTGTGATTTGCACAATAGTTTATAAAATTGTGAAAACACATTAGATTATACTAGGATTAAACTATGTGGACTTTTATACATATTTTTAAATTGTGATTATGGGATAATACAACGATGTGCTATCCATATTACAGTAAAATCCCACAATAATGCCAAGTGGGATTTTAAAGTAGAATTTAACTAGTTCTTCGATGTACAGTTATTGTGAAATGTTAAATATTGCACATACCATAGGATTACATATGAGACACATCTTTGGCATCATAGTGTTTAGTGGGCAGCCAGTATCTCTACCCTTAGTGAGAACCTGTAAACTCGTGTAGGATCTTCTGATTACCTACCTTACTTGGTACGCATAGGCATGTAGTTGCCTCTCTAGCTCGGTAGGATAGATACATGAGTATCCCTCCAATTTTCTGGGGTAGGTATCAGGCAGAGATTACTTAGTACATATAGTACAAGTTACTTTATTTTGTGATGAGAAGATATCAGCTCATAGGATGGGATGATTTATGATATGTACAATCTTGTATTTTTGATTTTTTGTTTTGAATATGCTATTATTCTAGATATAATTGTATTATAAACTTTTTTTAAAAAATAGATTTTCGAGAAGTACTAACTATGGAAGTTTGGTAAAAATTGTATCCATTCAAAAAGGTAATTGAATTTTTACTGAGTATGTGAATGCTCACTCATCTACTTTTCCGATTTTCAGGTGTTTCACTATTTGAGGTAATCGTCTTGATAGATAGATAAGTTGTACAGCTTGTGTATACAGCTCTACTCTTAATCCCTGGTAAGTATTCATACTCTGTTATCTTTCTTTTATTGTTCAAATATTTAGCCAAGATTAGTAAATCTACTATGCGGATGTATGAGAATAGTTTTGTTGTTAATTTGAGAACTTAAAACTACAAATGATTTAATCTAAATTAATTTTAGACTTTGGATTAAAATTTTCAATTCAACTCGGTTTACCAAAATCTATGAATTATTTTTAAGTTTCAAAATTAATTGATCACAAGCTTTCTTAAGTTTTAATGGGTATTTTTGTTAAGTAATTAAAATTAATAAGATTTTTAATAGTTATAAAATTTATAATGATTTGAGGTCTAAAACGAAATCATTTAATACTTAATTTCTCCTAAATTTCGTAAAACTAATCTTTTATTATTCTTTCACCTAAAATTATTAAAAGTCACGACTTTAGATTTCTAGTCGTGAGATAAATAGTATCAGAGCTGTAGACTTCAGATCCGTCTAGGATCTTGCTTGTAATATTTTCTTGTTTAAAAATATTATGGAAAGTGTTTGACAAATACCTCATACATCACTTAGGAATTGGCTAAATATATTATCTTTACTCCAATTAATCCTAAATCCTTTATTCATCTTCCTAGATTGAAACTCTAGAATTCTTGGGATGATTATATAATCTAGAAACTCTAGTCTCAGAAGTGTTGGGATTGATACAAGACTAGTGAATTCTACTTCTATCCAAATTCTAATTCAAATGGATATCTATACTTATACTCTTATGTCCTTTCAGATAGTGAGCTTTACAAATATTTCTAAGTGATGCCCTAGTCTTAACACCTTGTAAAGAGTCATCTAGAATTTGGTCTTTAGGATAAATATATTTGAATTTTAAATCTTGAGGGAGAGAAAGTGATTTAAAATTGTCGCTTTCCTTTTCTTCCTCAAAATCTTGTAATTGAGTGGCTTTCTCTTCATTTGACTTCTTATTTACATTTGGCTCATTCAAACTTGGTTCCAAAACTACAATATCATCATTATCTAATTTTCTCTCCTCATGGAGAGAGTTAGACTCATCAAAAATAATATGCATAGATTCTTCTACTACCACCGTTCTTTAATTGAAAACTCTATAAGCCTTATTAGTAGTGGAATATCCAAGGAAAATACCAACATCGGATTTTAAATAAAATTTTCCCAAGTTATCTTTAGTATTCAAAATAAAACATTTGTAACCAAAAACTTTAAAATAGCTAATGTTGGGTTTTCTACCTTTCCAAAACTCATAAGGTATCTTGTTCAAAACTGGCCTTATCATAACTCTATTTACAATATGACAATTGGTACTTACTGCTTCGGCCCAAAAATATTTTTGCAAACTATTTTCATTTAACATACTTTATGCCATTTTATGTAAAGTTCTATTCTTTCTTTCGATAACTTTATTTTGTTGTGGAGTTCTAGGAGCGGAAAAATTATGATCAAAACCATTTTTGTAGCAAAATGCTTCTATTTGATCATTTTCAAACTTACCACCATGATCACTTCTAATAGATGTGATGGTATAGCTTTTTTCATTTTGTACTTTCTTACAAAAGATAGTAATTGCATTTAAAACATGGTTTTTATGAGCAATGAATAAAACCCAAGTTAATCTTAAAAGATCATCTATTGTCACAAAATATAGTGTTTTCTACTAAGACTAGTTACTCTTGATAGTCCTAATAAATCCATATCAAGTAGTTACAAAAGTCTAGAAGTAGGAATGATATTTTTGGATTTAAAAGAACTTTTCACTTATTTTCCAAATTGACATGCATCACAAACTTGGTCTTTTTCAAAAAATAAACTAGGTAAACCACTAACAAAATTTTTCGTAGAAATTTTAGAAATAGTATTCATGTTAGCATGTCCAAATCTTCTATGCCAAAGCCAAGAGTCATCTTTTAAAATTGAAAAATATATATCTTGACAAACATATTTTTTAATATCAATAGTATAAATGTCACAACCCAAAACTTGGGCTAATGGCAGTAGAGGAATTTCATAAAGATAGAAAATTTCTTGATTTATTTGAAAAGTGTCAAAAGAACTAGTTTTATAAAATGGTCTATCTCAATAAAATAATTGGAATTTCATCTCGTGAATCACTCCCACAGTTCGTATACACCATTAAATATAGATCGAATAAATACGAAAAGAAAAACGTAAACCAAATATAAGTCCAAGCATCATCATCATCCACGTCAAAAACCAAACACCAGAATAGCATACATAAGTTCACAGACAAAGATAGAATGTAGTAATCTTGGTTCAATACTAAACAAAACCCAAACAATCCAAACACCATGACATCAAACTCCAAGCATTACCAAGATAATGAACTACAGTCAAGATGACCTCTTACTCCTCTTGATCTCCTAAGTCGCACTGGACACCACCTGAGGAAGGGAGGAAGTGGTGAGCATAAAATGCCCAGTAGGAAAAGCAGTTACCCGGTCAAAAACATTCTAGTGATGGAAAGTTCTTACATAGTTAGTCTAAATCCAATACATACATATATAATGATCCTAAATCTAATACATATATATAATGATCCAAAACCATAAATCCATATGTATATGTATAAATAAATCAATACAATCAAAATTATTTAATTCAGATGCACATGACATAAATCAACCTATACCTATAAGCTCACAACCTCTCATCTGTGGAGACCCAGGATGATGGCACTAAGTGTACGTAATAGCCTGCCTAACAGCTAAGCCCATACCAGAGGGGACACCCATATGTTGCCTACCAAACCTGGAGGGGCAACCAAATTGCCTACACCTGCCAAATGGGGAGGTAATCAGAAGTAACAGAACCCTACGCAAGGTTTACGGACTCTACACTGATGGTGGAGCACGTAGCACCACACTGTAAATCCACGATACTAACGCGGTGCTCATGTATGATCCTATGACACATGCAACACAGAACTGAAGTGTGAAAATAATTGTGCTCGGGTTTTCAATAAAATAAGCATGTTAGGATTTTATTAAAAAAAAAAAAGGTAGTATAATGGCCCTATTTTTGATATACCCAAAAATAACCTGAACTCAGAAAAATCTCCAGAGCAATATAGTATATATATATCTATCATACCATCACAATTCATCACATATGTTCAAGAAAACCAAAAATCACATTTGTTCTCATATATTGCAGAAAATAAATTTCAATCAAAAATAGTATAAAACGAAGGTAATCAAATCTCTAACTCACAAGAATAGCAGTACCACGCTATTGAATTCTCAAGGCATCGTCGACAATCGTCCGGAGGGTCGGGAACTAATTCCAAGCCATCGATCGTCCTCTTGTGAAAAACCAACTTTTCAACAGAGCTTCTTTTCCACACGGTGTTTTTTTCTGTGTTTTTCTCGCTCTCAATATTTTTGTTTTAGATATAACTTTTGCCCTTTTGGTGTGCGTGCCCGCGCCGAGGGTGTGGTGTGCATCTCGGGGCATCTTTTCGCTCTGTTTTTTCTTTTTTTGTGGCTCTCCCCCCCTATGGGCTATATATATATCAAACTTCCCTATTTTCCAAGTACAATAAAAAAATGTCAACAAAAACATAATCCAATGGCCGGATCAAAAAGTCAACTCAAGCTCAAAATATTCCAAAAATGGAAACTTTTGATTCGAGCATTATGGGGTTAAGATATATATACCTTGAGCTTTCTCTCGACGAGACGAATCCAACGAGCCTGGTTAGAGGTCGAATGGTGACCGGAATTGTCGCCAGTGATGAAAAATCCGAAATGGCCACTTCTCCTTCTCTGGTGATGGTGAGCTCCGAGGCAGTTGCAGCTGGCTGGCGTCGGCTTAGGCACGGTGCTGGCGAGCTCCACCAGTGATTCTTATGGCTGAGTGACGGCAAGAGGCAGCAGCACCTCCTTCAGTGGTCGTCGGCCGAAAGTGAGCAGAGGGAGCGAGAGAGCATCAGGGGGAGAGAGAGAGAGAGAGAGAGAGAGAGAGAGAGAGAGAGAGAGAGAGAGAGAAATGACAAGGTCACATAGCCCTGTCTTATGGGGGTTTAAAAATTATATAATAGTCTCCAAAATTTCAAATCTCTATCAATTCTGTCCCACAAAAATTACAATTTAGTCCTTCTATACAAAACTTTTGCAAATTAATCCCCACTTATTATATCCGGAAAATTGGTAAAATGTTTAAATTACCCTTCCAAAAATCCGGATTTTTACATTCTCCCCTCCTTAAAAGAATTTCGTCCCAAAATTCAAAATATAAGTCAAGGCTTACACCATAACACAACTTCTAACTGAAGGTTAAACAAATGAGGATATTTCTCGTACATTTCCGTCTCAAGTTCCCAAGTAGCCTCGTCTTCTTTGTGATATTCCTAAAGCACCTTGACAAGCGGAATCTCTCTATTGCGAAGCACCTTCAGCTCTCTAGCCAACAAATGAACAGGCTACTCTTCATAAGACGCATCTTCTTGGAACGGTACATGGATGCACTGAACAACATGAGATGGGTCCGGTGTGTACTTCTTTAACATCGACACATGAAACACATTATGCACGTGACCCAACTGTGCAGGTAGATTCAAGCGATATGCCACTAGTCCAATTCTCTCAGTGATCTCAAAGGGACCAATAGACCTTAGAGCAAGCTTACCCTTAACCTTAAATCTTGTCACACCACGTCTTGGAGTCATTTTCAAGAATACGGAATCACTAGTATCGAACTCTACCTCATACCTCTTCGGGTTATCATAACTCTTCTAGCGACCTTGAATCTCCTTGAGTCTCTCCTGGATATCCTTGATCTTCTTAGTAGTCTCCTCAATCAGTTTAGGTCTAAGAGTAACATGCTCTTCGTCAACTGATCGACTACCACCCAAACTGCGTCATTCTTCTTCAAGGTCTTTGGCAAACGGGTCACGAAGTCCATCATGATCTTGTCCCACTTCTATTCTAGAATTGGCAATGGCTGAAGTAACCCAGCTGGCTTCTGGTGTTCAGCCTTGACTTGCTAACAAGTCAAACACTTAGCCACAAAGGTAGCTACATCTTTCTTCATTCCTTTCCATAAATACTATCTCTTTAAGTCTCGATACATCTTATCACTACTCGAATATACAGTGAACCTTGATTTGTGAGCCTCAGTTAGAATGGTTTCTCGAAGATTAGGGTCATTAGCTACAACCAACTTTCTACTAAAAAGCAAAACCCTTATCTGTTAGTGCTTCAACCATCTAACTTTTCACCATTCTAAAGTCGGTTCCAGATTGTCCTCAATTCTCTGTCTTGCCACTGACTCCGTTGAACAGTCCGGAGAAGTGATGATAAATTCACAATGTTGCTCAAGCAAGCAACCCCTTCATTCTCGAAGTACTGTAAGTTATAGTCACCAATCACAACTGAGTTCCTCAAATCTTCAAATACCAGTGCAGCTAGTGCACCATGAGGCTTCCTACTCAGTGCATCAGCTACAACGTTGGCCTTACCAGGATGATACTATAGGTCGAAGTCATAAACCTCCATATACTCAACCCATTTTCACTATCTCAAGTTCAGATCCTTCTGAGTAAAGAGATACTTCAAACTCTTATGATAGGAGAATATATCGAACTTCACCCCATAAAGTAACATCGCCAAATTTTCAAGGTAAAGATCACTGCTGTAAGCTCCAGATCATAGGTGGGATAGTTCTTCTCATGTGGCTTCAACTGACGAGAAGTATAAGCCACAACCTGACCATTCTGCATCAAGACACATCCCAAGCCCATCTTTGAAGCATCGGTATACACCACATAAGGTTCATTACTGTTAGGAACAGTAAGAACTAGTGCAGTGATCAAGCTCTGCTTCAACCTGATAAAAGCTTCTTCACTTTCGTAATCCCAAACAAACTTGGCATCCTTCTTGGTCAACTTCATCAAAGGCAAGGTGATCCTTGAAAAATCTTGCACAAAACAGCAGTAGTAGCCTGCCAAACCAAGGAAACTCCGTACTTTTGTTATATTTCTCGGTCTCTCCCACTCCAGAACAGCTTCTATCTTAGCGAGATCGACTGAAATAGCTCTATGAGAAATCATATGCCCCAAGAACTTCACTTCTGACATCCAAAAGTTACACTTTGATTTCTTGGCATACAACCAATGATCTTTCAAGGTCTTAAATACTATCCCTAGATGTTTGGCATGCTCTTCTCAAGTCTTGGAATACACCAGGATGTCATCGATGAACATAACCACAAAACGGTCCAAAAACGGCTTGAAGACCCGATTTATGAGATCTATAAATGCTACAGGAGTATTCGTCAAACCAAACGGCATCACCAGAAACTCAAAATGACCATATCGAGTTCTGAATATTGTCTTAGGTATATCATCCTCCCTTATCTTCAACTGATGATAACTGGATCTTAAATCGATCTTGGAGAAGAACCTTGAGCTATCGAGTTGATCAAACAACTCGTCTATCCTTGGTAAAGGATACTTCTTCTTCACTGTCAACTTATTCAACTTTCTGTAGTCCACACAGAATCTCAACGAACCATCAACTTTCTTCGCAAACAAAGCAGGAGCATCCCAAGGAAGAGTGCTACTGTGAAGAAATCCCTTGGAAAGTAGGTTGTCCAACTGTCCTCTCAATTCTTCCATCCCAACAAGAGCCATGTGATAGGCTGGAATAGAAATTGGCTGAGCTCCAGGAACTAGTTCAATGCAGAACTTAATCTCCCTATCTGGTGGTAACCTTGGTAAGTCTTCAAAAAACACCTCTGAATACTCACTAACCATCGGAAACCATAGGTTTTGATCGTCTGTCCTCACTCGCCATCAATGGCAAACAAGTTTCCATAACACTCGAGTTTCTTCTTTCCACCCATGCACGCTTTCAGAACAGGACTAGGCTTCAATGGACATATATTATCCTGATAGACAATAGGTTGCCCATCGCTAGGAAAAAGAGTCACCCACTTCTTATGACAGTCTACAATGGCTCGATACTTCGACAACCAGTCCATACCGAGTATCACGTCATACTGTCCTATCGAAAACACCACCAAATCAGCAAGAAGCTTCTTATCACCGACCATTACCCGACAAGACTAACACATACTAGACACATCGGCTACTCCTCCCAAAGGTGTACCCAACGTCAATATATAATCCAAATCAGAAAATTCCAACTCTAATAGTTGAGCAAACAATAAGGATATGAATGAATAAGATGCATCTGTATCAAACAAAACATATGCCTAAGAGTATGAAAGAAGGATCATACCGTCAACAACACCTCAGCTGGTGTGATCCCGAGTGTCGTCTGCCCCAGTAAAAGCATAGGCTTGGCCAGTCACCTTTCCTTTCCCTTTATTGCTTTTTCCCTAGCGCAGACGGCTACTGTTGGATCTAGGACCACTACTGCCATATCCGTGCCACCCTGACTCCATGAAGCCTAAAGAGTGGGAAAACTCTGAGTAAAACCTAGAGGGTAGTACTGATGCTGATAAGGCTGAGGGGAAGTAAAAGTCTGCGAAACACCTTGTGACAGTTGTGGCCTTGTTTAAGTGTTCTGATAAGAAACAGAATTGGACTAGCTCCTATGTGGTCCTCCCAGAGAAAGAGGAGATTTCTGCAGACGGTTGGGACACCCTTCTTCCGATGACCCTACTGGCCACAAATGAAACATCCTCCATACAGACTGCCTCTGCCATCCCCCGAAGAACCACTATTGTTCGAGCTCCCACTGTTCAGAGTGCCCTGGGCTGACCACTTCCCCTAGTTCCTTCTGGTGACTTTCCTATCATTACCTCTCCATTGGTTCTTCCTGGAATCCAACCCTTCTTCGATGGCCTCTGCCCGCTGGGCAACCACTGCAATCTCAGGAAGAGTATGGAAAGTTTGAGTATCAATTCTACTGAAAATGTTTCGATTCAAACGACTCCTGAACTTGGTAATCCGGTACTTCTCACTCGTACCTGTTCCAAGAGCAACACTTGCCAACTCAGTGAACTCTGTCAGGTACTCATTCACCGTTCTATTACCTTGAATCAAAGTCTCAAACCGGTTCACCACTTCATCTTGGTGATCCTCCTTGGCATACTGGGCCTTGAAAATCGACTTAAAGTCTTCCTAAGTCAAGTCCACTACATCTTGCATCCGTTCCACTCTTTCCCATAATGAATGGCACTCCCCATCAAACGGGTAACAAAAAATACAACCCAAAACTCAACCGGAGTACCAAGAGCCCGAATGTGCCTCTCTATCTCACGTAACCAAGTAATTGCAGTGAGAGATCCTAGCCTACCATCAAACTGCCCTGGCTGGAGATGCATGAATCGCTGAAGATGATCAGCTTGATCTAACTGATGTTTCCTCGGAGCTAGAGGCTGATAGTCTAGGTTGCTCATCTGGACGAATGCCTACTGTATTGCCTCGATCAGATGAGTGAAATCTGTACGAGGAGGTTCAGCACCTGGCTAGTGCCTCGGAACTCTTCTTGGAGGCATCCTTAAAAGTCTGAAACAATATGCCAAACTGTTAATGCAATAATGATGCATGCTTGTCATAAAATCAACTTCAATCTAGTTTACTGGTGATACATCCAAGTAGTTAAACTCAAAGCTCTGATACCAAACTGATACCAAAATTTCTGTCCTAACTCAAATCTCGGGCTAGTGGTAGAAGGGGAATTTCACAAAGATGGAAAACTCCTTGATTTATTTGAAAAGTGTCAAAATTTCTAGTTTTATAAAACGGTCCATTTAAATAAAATAATTAGAATTTCATCCCATGAACCACTCCCATAGTTCGTATACACCATTAAACATAGATCGAATAAATACCGAAAAGAAAAACGTAAACCAAATATAAGTTCACAGACACCAGATTGGCATACATAAGTTCACAGACAAAGATAGAATGTAGTAATCTTGGTTCAATGCTAAACAAAACCCAAACAATCCAAACACTATGACATCATACTCCAAGCATTACTAAGATAAGGAACTACAGTCAAGATGACCTCTTACTCCTCTTGATCTCCTAAGTCACACTGGACACTACCTGAGGAAGGGAGGAAGGGGTGAGCATAAAATAGCCAGTCAAAAATATTTCAGTGATGGAAAGTTCCTGCATGGTTAGTCTAAATCCAATACATACATATATAATGATCCAAAACCGTAAATCCATATGTATATGTATAAATAAATCAATACAATCAAAACTATTCAATTTAGATGCACATGACACAAATCAACCTATACCCATGAGCTCACATCCTCTTATCTGTAGAAACCCATGATGATAGCACTAAGTATACCTAATAGCCTGCCTGACAACTAAGCCCATACTGGAGGGGACATTCATGTGTCGCTTACCAAACCTAGAGGGGCTACCGAATTGCCTACGCTTGCTAAATAGGGAGGTAATCAGAAGTAACAGAATCTCGCACGGGTTTACAGACTCTACATTGACGGTGGGGCACGCAGTGCCACACTGTAAACCTATGATGCTAACACGGTGCTCATGTATGATCCTACGACATGTGCAACATAGAACTGAAGTATGAAAATAATCGTGCTCGATATTTTCAATAAAATAAGCATATTAGGATTTTATTAAAAAAAAAAATTGGCAGCATAACGATCCTATTTTTTATATACCCAAAAATAACCTGTACTCAGAAAAATCCCCAGAGCAATACAATATATATATATATATATGTCTATCATACCATCATAATCTATTACATATATTCAAGAAAACCAAAAATCACATTTGTTCTCATATATTACAGAAAATAAGTTTTATTTGAAAATAGTATAAAATGGAGGTAACTGAATCCTTACCTCACAAGAATAGTAATACCACGCTATTGAATCCTCAAGGCATCGTCAAAAATTGTCTGGAGGATTAGGAACCAATTCCAAGCCCTCGATCGTCCTCTTGTGAAAAACCAACTTCTCAACGGAGCATCGATTCCATAAACGGACTTCTTCACTGAATTCCTAGTACCCAAAATAACTAGGTTAGACATATAACTTGTCTAATTCGAGTCTAAGCCCACGCCGGGCCTGTGGCACGTAAATTGAGGCAAATCTTACCCCTCTGATTTTGATTTTCGTGCCGATCACCAAACGTAGGCAATATATGTATCAAACTTCCCCATTTTCCGAGTACAATCCAAATAAGACAACAAAAATACAATCTAACGGCCGGATCAAAAAGTAAACTCAAGCTCAAAATATTCCAAAAATAGCAACTTTTGATTTGGGCATTATGGGGTTAAGATATCTATACCTTGAGCTTCCTCTCGACGAGACAAATCCAAAAAGCCTGTTAGAGGTCGAATGGTGGCCGAAATCGTCGCCAATGATGAAAAATCTGAAATGGCCACTTTTACTTCTCCGGCAACAGCAAGCTCCCAAGCGACTGCAGCTGGCCGGCGTCGGCTTAGGCATAGTGCTGGCGAGCTCTGCCGGTGATTCTCGTGGCTGGGCAATGGCGAGAGGTGGCGGCACCTCCTTCGGTGGTCGTCGGGCGATAGTGAGCAGAGGGAGCGAGAGAGCATCGGGGAGAGAGAGAGAGAGAAATGACAGGGTCACATGGCCCTATCTTATGGGGCTGTGTAATTTTTAAAAATTGCATAATAGTCTCCAAAATTTCAAATCTCTATCAATTTTATCTCCCAAAATTTATAATTTAGTCTTTCTGTACAAAACTTTTTCAAATTAATCCCCCCTTATTATATCCGGAAAATTGATAAAATGTCCAAATTACTTTCCCAAAAATCCAAGTTTTTATAATAAATATTGTCTTTTCTTTCACCTTCAAAAATAATTTCTTTCGAATAATATCCTCAATCAACCATTTGAAAGGCTCAAAAATCACTCGATAACTCTTATCACAAAGTTGACTTATACTAAGCAAGTCATGCTTAAGGCTATCCACACGTAAAATATTTTCTATAATAGGAGAAGAAGCGAAACCAATGTTACCTATTTTCAAAATCTTGCCTTTAGTATTGTCTCAGTGACATGTCCTTTATTCTTTTTTGTAAACGATGAGAGCAAGGAATAGTCACTTGTCATGTGTTTGGAGCAACCACTATCTAAGAACCAAAAGTTCTTCTTCTTTTGTACCTTCAAATAAAAATCAAACTTTGATTTTTAGTACTCATACTAATTTGGATCCTTGAGTGTTAGTTCTACATTCTTTCGGTACCCAAGCTAGTTTTCTGTCAAAATATGCATTCTTCTTCACAAAGTATGGAAAACTAGTATGTCCATCTTGATTGCAATAAGTGCGACTGTATTTCGTGTTACTAGTACTAGCTTTCACAAAATAAATTTTTGAGATATTTTTATTTTATAGAAGATTTGTACCCAATACCTCATTTGTCTAAAACACATTTTTGTCCACCAAGTATCATATCAAAATTTTTCTTTCCATTTGTAAATTTGTGGACAATTTTGATCAAGTATAAATTCTTGTTATTTAAGGTAGTGTTTTCTTTTGACAACGTATCACAACTACTACAAAATGATTTCACTTCCTCTTCTTTTGTAAATCCTTCAACCAATTTAGACAAACTAAGAATTTCCTTTTTAAGAGCATTATTCTTGAAAATGAGTTTTTCATAGTTTTTGTGTAAATCATTGAAATCACTCAATAAATTCTCATAAGATAAGTCACAATTACTATCATTTTTGCTAAACTCACCACTTGTATCACTATCATGAAATTTAATTTTATGTTCAAGTGAGCTTACCTCATTTTCTATTGTCATAAAGCACATGTTGGTAATCTCTCCTTGTTCTTCTACTTCAGTTTCTTCTTCTTCACTATCATCCCATGTGACATTCATTGCTTTCTTCATTTTTTTTTTCTCAAGAGACATTCATTCTTCATTTGACCCGGTTTCTTACATTCAAAGCAAGTGATTTGGTCATCCTTAATTTTCTTTTCTCAGAAGTCATTGCCTTTGGTGTTCTTCTTAAATTTCTTCTTTTTTGAAGTTTAGATACTTCTTGTATCTTTTGGTAAGTAGGATTATGTCACTATTCACAAACTCTTCTTTTTCCTCATTGCTTTCTTGTAAGGTGGCTTTAAGAGTAATTCTTTTCTTTTTTTCTCCTCTTCTTCATCTTCATTTGTTTCTTTCATGAGGATTTCATGGGTCATGAGAGAACCCATAAGTTTTTCAAGTGGAAGTTTGATAAGATCCTTAACTTCTTGAATGACCACCACCTTGCTTTTATATGCTCGAGGAATGCTTCAAAGAATCTTGCTCACCAATTCACCATTTGAAAATATATTTCGTAGAGCACCAAGAGAGTTAATAATAGTTGTGAATCTAGTAAATATTTATGAAATAGATTCATCTTTTTGCATTTTAAAGAACTCATAGTTTCATATAAAAATATTGATTCTAGTTTCTTTCATTGAGCTAGTTCCTTGATATAAGACTTCTAGCATGTTCCATAATTCATAAGCATCTCTAGCTTTTTCAATATTATTATAAATATTCCTATCTAAGCCACACATAAGAATATTTCTAGCTCTACTATTTTTGGTGAAGTTGATTTTATCATTTTCATCATATTCTTCTATATCTCTTTTAGCTTCTCTACCATCAACCACTTTTGTAATTTTAAAATAACCTTTAGTGACAATATACCAAAGATCAAAGTCAATAGACCTAAAATAAGTATCCATACCAAAGATCAACTCCTCATATTGAAAAGAAATATTTTTTGGACTAGCCACTCAAAAATGGTAAAGTTTTAAAAATTTGAGCATCGAACTCTAATACCAATTGTAAGTCCAAGGTTAGCTAATCCAAGAGGGGGGTAAATTGGGTTTTAAAAATTTTGAAAAATTTTCTTGAAAGACAGGTAGATTTAGCAAGTAAGAGCTACAATAAATTAAAGTAGACATATTGCATACATAAACTCGAGATAAATAAATTTAAGGAGATAAAGATAAAGAAATATAAACACTATTTTTACGAAATTTAACAAACACGATGGTTTATTTACATCCCCAGCTCTTGGCAATCTGCTTCGAGGTATCCACTATAGGATCAAGAGAATGGGCATGACTGTACCTTTTACACAATGAGTACTTTCATCTTAAGCACACTCATACTTTTACAATAATTTTGAATCTGACTCTATCACATCTAACACGGATTGTTTAGACTCTAATACCAATCTCACCTAAACTGGATTGTTTATGAATCTGATGTCAACCTCACCTCACAAATATACTTTTTTGTGTTTGTTTGTTGATACACTCAACTAGAATCTCTCTAATAAAACGGATTGATACTAGGCAAGCCTAGAGAGAATAAGTAAAAACGCAAAGTATGATCTAATTTGGCTCAATTGACTTTTGTGAAAAAGTGAATTTGAAAGTTTGATTCACAAAAGATAATTTGAACAACTTGAATGTATGTATAAAGCAATGTAAGAATATTCAAAAGTTGTTTTAAATGTTAAAAAGGCTTCTATTTAAATACTAGAATGAAAACTAGCTGTTTTAGACCGTTTGACAGACAATCTATCATTTTTGGCAAACCAAAAGTTTACTTTCAATAGACTAAAATTACTAACCGTTGAAAGTGTAGTTCTAAATTTTTAAAAAGTCATTTTTAAACGAAAAATAAGGAATCGATAGACTGATTCTCACTACCAGTCTATCGATTCTACACGAAAGTATATTTTCAATTTTATTTCAAGGTTTTTTCAATTGTTTCCAAAAAGTGACTTTATAATTGATTTAATAAGTAATATAGGAACTATAGAAATTCATAAATCAATTGAAAAGCTTGTATAAAATAAATTATATATTTTAATTAGAAATAAATAGATTTGACAGTTTAGCTTTGAAAAATTCCAATTATATGAAAAATTTGAGCCATTAAGATCATATAATATATAGTCAAGTATTCAAGTGCAAGAACTAAATGTAAAATCTTTGTTGATCTAAGTATTGTATTCTTGATTTTTATCTTCAAGCTCTTTTCTATAATTCATCTTTAATGTCTTGTGATACTTTCAGTTTAACTTGCTACACACGCAAGTAGATTATTAGTTATTAATTTTGTATTTGTTAACTTCAAAATATGATAATAGAATTGATGATACAAAACATAACTCAACAATGACAGGTATAAAAATCAATTTTAGTTAGATTTTTTTCGTCACTAATTTTGGAATTTATGTGTATATAAAAAGTCTGAGAAAAGAAAATGTTAACTTTTAAATTTAGATTTTTGAAAACAATTTCTTTAGACGTGAGTTGAGACAAAAGAGAGATAACAATAGA
>JXTB01000900.1:4680-18568 GCA_002914805.1 Parasponia andersonii | reverse complement strand
TACCATTAGTGCATGCATGGTAATGTTATCGTGATAATTTTAGTAAATGTTCTTTTTGCTAAAATAGTGGAATATTCATCTCAAAAAGCACTTCTAAGTGAAAAGAAAACAACAACAACAATAATAATAATAATAAAGAAGAAAAAGGATCCTTTAATTTCGCTTTTGTAATTACAGAAAAAGGAGAGATCGACTGTGGTAGCTATGCAAAAGAACGCGTGGCATTTATTTAATGTGGGAACTGATACTGTCCCACACTGCTTGGGAAAGTGCTGCCAAGCTTCTAAAGAAATTGGTGCTGCCTTGGCCAAATTGGGGCTCATCTAGTCATGCATTCACATCTAGAAACTAACAGCCAATTAAAAATCAATGTTTAAATAATGCTTATTTTTTATTCGTAAAACATTATAACGTAAAACTTTACGAGTCACACCATGTAATTATAGTAATTATAATTTTGATTGTATAAGATCATACGAGCGATTAAACTAAAAAAATTATCACCATGTTCATCTTTGAAAAGAAAAAAGGATCACTAGTTAATCTTGTTTTTTACAACATCAGTGACTACTGAGACTATTTTGTTTAAGAGGTTACAATTATAAGAAGATCAATATCATCTCTTTAGACGGTCAACCTTGCAAAGACACGTAAGTACAAAGATATATTTACTACTAATTAAGCCTCACCAAATTCTCGTGATGCTGTCCAATTTTTGGAGCTCATCTAGTCATGCGTTCATATCTAGAAACTAACAGCCAATTTAAGAGAATGAAAAATCAATGTCTAAATAATGCTTATTTTTTATTCGTAAAACGTTATCATGTAAAACTTTACAAGTCATACCATGTAATTATAATTTTGATTGTATAAGACCATATGAGTGATTAAACTAAAAAAATTATCACCATGTTAATCTTTATTGCAGCATCACTGACTATTGATACTTTTTGTTTTTTTTTTTTAATTTTCTATTTTTCTTTTTTATTTTCTTTGTGGAAGATTGAAATTTGATTTTTGATGATCCACCAAAAAAAAAAAGAAATTTGATTTAAGAGGTTACAATTCCAAGAAGATCAATATCATCACTTTAGATAGTCGACCTTGCAAGGACACATAATTACAAAGATATATTTACTACTAATTAAGCCTCATCAAATTCTCGTAATGCTATCCAATGTTTAAATAATGCTTATTTTTTATTCGTAAAATGTTATCACGTAAAACTTTACAAGTCATACCATGTAACTATAATTTTGATTGTATAAGACCATATGAGTGATTAAACTAAAAAAATTATCACCATGTTCATCTTTGAAAAAAAGAAAAGGATCACTAGTTTATTGATTTTCTTTTTTTATTTTTTTATTATCTTTTTTGCAGCATCACTGACTACTGATACTTTTTTGTTTTTTTTTTATTTTCTATTTTCCTTTTTTATTTTCTTTGTGGAAGACTGAAATTTGATTTTTGATGATCCACCAAAAAACAAAAAAGAAATTTGATTTAAGAGGTTACAATTACAGGAAGATCAATATCATCACTTTAGACGGTCGACCTTGCAAGGACACATAAATACAAAGATATATTTACTACTAATTAAGCCCACCAAATTCTCGTGATGTTGTCCAATTTTTGGAGCTCATCTAGTCATGCATTCACGTCTAGAAACTAACAGTCAATTTAAGAGAATGAAAAATCAATGTTTAAATAATGCTTATTTTTTATTCTTAAAACATTATCACGTAAAACTTTACAAGTCACATCATGTAATTATAATTTTGATTGTATAAGACCATATAAGTGATTAAACTAAAAAAATTATCACCATGTTCATCTTTGAAAAAGAAAAAAAAGATCACTAGTTGATTGATTTTCTTTGTTATTTTTCTATTATCTTTTTTGCAGCATCAGTGACTACTGATACTTTTTTGTTTTTTTTATTTTTTATTTTCCTTTTTTATTTTCTTTGTGGAAGATTGAAATTTGATTTTTGATGATCCACCAAAAAAAAAAGAAATTTGATTTAAGTGGTTACAATTACAGGAAGATCAATATCATCACTTTAGACTGTCGACCTTGTAAGGACACACAAGTACAAATATATATTTACTACTAATTAAGCCTCACCAAATTCTGGTGATGCTGTCCAATTTTTGGAGCTATATGTACGCTATTAAATGATCTTTTCAAGGTAATTTATGTTTTAATAAACTGAGTATTTTTATGAAGTCAACATATTTTTATTAATATTACAACAATGTTATTACTTATCACTACAGATTTATTTTTCCGGAAAAAATAAAATCAGAGTTCATTTTTAAATCTATTTTTTATTTGTAAGTTAAGTAGGGATCCTCACATAAATTATCACAAAATTTCTTGTGAACGTCCTTTTTTTTTCCTTGCAAATATTTTCTTGTGGTAATCTTCTATTAATTGAAAATAGGTAATTTTCACCAATATATGTACTTAGCATTTTTTTTTGGGGGCAAAAAAGCCTGGGTGCGTTTTTCTTTGTCACGAGTTTTGTGGGTCCTACGTGAATTGTCCGATCCTTCGGAGAAACCAAATCCATATGGACTAGTTTTAACATTATGTATAGTCCGGTACGTAAACTTCACGAAAATCCAGTCAAATGTATGTTAATTTGATCTAATTAATCCGACGGTCCTTACTTTTCAATTAATCTCTTACGGATCCAACCTTCGATATCAACCGTTCCTTTCAGCCGTCCGATAATATATATATAAATAAAATTCGTGAAAAAGATAGCGAACAGATGAGAGAGAGAGAGAGAGAGAGAGAGAGAGAGAGAGAGTAGGGTTGACTTTGATAGAATTGACGTCAAAGTCTTGCATCAGACTAGCGTAGGTCACTTCTAATATAAATGATGCTACCGAGTTGTTTCCTTAGCCATTCCTGGAAACTGCTACTTATTGTTATTATATAAACCAAACTTCAGTTTTTGCTCTCTTTAAACTGCTAAGCCTTAGGCTGCGTGCACCCATTTTCTCAAAACCCATCTTCTTAAACCTCTCTCTCTCTCTCTCTCTCGACCAAAATATGGCAGGCAAACGGTTCTTTAACGAATCCAAATCCGACCAAGATCTTCCGGATGAGATTCGGAATAAGAAACCTAGATTATCTCTAGCTTCGTATGTCTTACCTTCTGTCTTTCTTTTTTTTTTTCAACTTCTCTCTTACATTTTCTTTTGAAATGTACTTCTCTTTTACATATTATTAGGTTTGAAATTAAATTTTTTATATCTATACGTAAATACACCCACACAAATGCATATATGTGCTTATAACGACTTTTTAGTTCTTATAATATTGCACTCTCATCTAATTATAGATGTTAATTAATTTCTTTGCCGTGGCCAGTGTTGTTGGAGAAGTGGTTATGGTGAACTCCCTTCAGAACCTCTTCTCATTCTTGGAACCTTTGCTAAGGAGAGTGGTAAGTCATAAAATGACTGAAAAAAAAAAAAAACATATGTTTCGATTGCCCACATGAACATCTACTTGCATATATGATACATTTATAGATTCGTAAATCTCTCTGCCTATGTGGACATATATAGACACAATAATTGCGATATACGATAGAGTATATATATTTATATATATATATATATTTGTAGTGACCATTCATATAAGTAATGCATATAACCACATAGGTTGCAGTGTAAGCTTAACTACCACACAATATAATGTTAGAGCATGTGAGTCCCACTTATAGGATAGTTCTACTTCATATTGCCACATGATTATCGTTCGTACTTTTGATAACATATGGAGACTAATGTTGGGTTAATAAATATCTAAATCTATATACACATCCAACAGACCTAAGTGGATGTTTGTCCTAATGAAATTTTCCTAATTTGGATTTTGTTTTCCTAATTAGGTAAATGAAGAGGTTGAAGATGTTCTTAGACGATGCACTCGCTCTTTTAGTCGTTCCTCCTCGCTTCGAATCCAAGCCCTCGAACCATCAAGCTTACAACTAGTATTCTCTAAGAACCTCTCACTTCCAATTTTCACCGGAAGCAAGATACTAGATGTCGACGGAAACCCCCTTCAAATCCACGTCGTCGACAGTAGAATTGGCTGCGGTGATCAAATGGTGCCGGTTTCGCTCCCTCACCCGACGAAGGTGGAGATTATTGTTCTTGATGGGGACTTTCCGCCAAGGGACGAGTCTTGGACAAGTGAACAATTCGATAACAAAATTGTCAAGGAGAGAAGCGGCAAGAGGCCGTTGCTTCACGGGGACTTGACCGTCACATTAAGGGATGGTTCGGCGGTGATTGGAGATATCGAATTCACCGATAACTCAAGCTGGATTCGGAGCCGAAAATTTAGGATTGGGGCGAGGGTTGTTCCCGGGACGAATTCTCAGGGTTTGAGCGTTCGGGAAGCATTGACTGAGGCTTTTGTTGTCAAAGATCATCGGGGAGAATGTAAGTTCTTATTTATTTCTTCTAACATGTTTTACTCTATATCTCTATATATAAACCCTCGAATTGGATTTTTATAATTTTAGAATAAAATGATTTTATATGCGAAAATAGTACTTGTAGAAATTTTTAATCTTATCCTGTTTAGAAACTGTACACTTTTCCCTTACTTTATATGATTAGGGTAAAACAATTTCCGTTTTTGTAGATTATAGTGTAATGGTATGCTTAGCTGCATAATGAAACGTAGTCCTATTCACAGTACAAAGATCAATCATTTGAAATTCCGACATTTATTAATAATGCTTTATATTTATTCGGGATAGTTAAATTTTCAAAATGTAAATTTGGACTGGATATGCATGAATAACACAAAAATTATTTTATACCCAAAACGGGGAAAAAAAAAAAAAAAAGATGTAGAAGAATCTTTTAACTTCTAGGTGTATATATACAAAAGAAAAGGAACAAAATCATGGTCTTGATCCAAACCCTATAGTTTGGATGATCAACAACTAAAAAAATTATTATTTTTAAACAAGGGCCGTCACTATTATTATTAAACTAATTAGCCAATTAACTAAAAATAATAATAACATTCTTTTAATAACGTATTTTTCATTTTTAGTATCTTACTAAAAGTAAGGTCTTTTGTAGTGTATATACGAAAGAAAAAAAATCCTGATCTTCGTCCAAACTTATGTTTTTTATGATAAACAACTAGAAAAATAATTAATTTTGTTAAAGCTATCACTATTATTATTAAATTAATTAGTCACTTAAACAAAAAGATAATTATATTTTTTAGTCACAATTTTTTATACTTCAAAATAAGATTTTTGTAGTGAATATACCAAAAAAAAGGAACAAATTATCATAATCCAAACCTTTAGTTTCGATTATCAACGACTAAAAAAATTATTACTTTCTTTAAGATCACTATTATTATTAAACTAGTTAATTAATCAACTAGCCCTTTTTAAAGCAAGTTGGAAGTATATTCTACTCATCATGTGTGTTGCTGCTCCTAGTTAATCTTTTCTTCTCCCTTTTTGATTGATTTATTATCAGCGAGTTGGAAAACCCACTTCCTAACAAAATCGTCAATGATTATTTATTCAAGTCAATGTAACAAAACACACCATTAACCCCACTTGTTATGTCATTATAAATATTTATATAACGTTTTGAAATCAACAACTCATCCAAAGCCCCCAAGTCCACTTCCACAACACGACAAAATATTCAAAGTAGCCGAGTTAATACCTTTTTTCCAGGTCAAGTAAGTGCGAGAATCGTCACAAAATTGTACGTCTTAATTCATTATTCGTGAATCAACCAAGTCTTTTTTCTTTTTCTTTTTTTTTTTGCTGAAAGAATCAACTGAGTCTCATTCATTATTCATGCTCTTAAAAACAAGGAACTTTTCAGTCAAAAACAGCTAAAAAGTTCTCAATCTCCAAAGTTTGTGAAAGTAACTTTAAGAATAAGTGGTCCAGAGTACTTCGTGTCTTTTTGTCCTCTTCTTTCCTTGGTTTTATTTCATTACGCGGTTGGCAAGCACTTGTTTTTGGTCAACAGTTTGGAAAATAGAAATTATGATGAAAATTTACGAAATTTTTGTTCTTGGGTAAAAGAAAAATGTACTTTTTATAATTAATGTACATTTCAAAAGTTTGGGTTATGGTCTAATTGTTATTATAGTTCTGTTGTTTTTTTTAAAACTTTTTTGCAGGAGACTAGTTCTAATTAATTAAGTTACCTTTTTTTTGGCTATTTTTCTTGAACTCTAATGAAGTTAGTTGATTAAATATATGTTTTCTTATTTAGTTGGGTCAATTCTTTCATGTTTTTAAGATATAATAATTAACATGCTTAGCATTAATTACAGGAGTATGATAACAAATTTAGCTACATATATTCGATACTAATGTATAATCGTCATATTGTTTATTATTAGTGTACAAAAAACATCACCCTCCAAAGTTGGAAGACGATGTTTGGAGGCTTGAGAAGATTGGTAAGGAAGGAGCTTTTCACAAAAAGCTTGCCTCTGAGGGCATTCACACAGTACAAGACTTCCTAAAGTTGTCCGTTGTGGACACACAAAAGCTTAGAAAAGTGAGCATTTAAGATTTCGATATGAAATATTATGTGTATCTTTATGTATGTTCTGTAACAATTATTTAATTACATATTGATTAATTTTAACTATCCTAAAGGCATCAATTAATTACTTATTTATGTGTAAAAACCAGATTTTAGGCCTTGGGATGTCAGAAAGAATGTGGGAAGTGACTCTAAGGCATGCCAGGACTTGCGAAATGGGCAACAAAATGTACATCTTCCGAGGCAATCAGCTCTCTCTAATGCTGAATCCTATTTGCCAAGTTCTTAAGGCCGAGATTAATGGCCAAGCGTACTCATCTAAGGAAATATTCTACAATAATAGGGTAATTAGTTCTTTAAATCTCGTATTCTCTTATGATTAAGAAGGTTGTATATACAATTAGTTGTGGAAGTAACTATAATTAGATAAATTATTTTCATTTATCTTAATTACATACCTTCCATTGATAATACATATATTGACAATAGGGAGGATGGGGAGTTGAACTCTAGACCCTTAATATTAGATGTGATTACGTTAAGTCTATGACCACTTTTATTTATGAAATTATTGTTTTCCATATTGCAGGCCTACATTGAAAGTCTGGTTAAAGAGGCCTACGCAAAGTGGAATTCGCTAGAAGTGGTGGACGGAATCGTGACTAATGAGACTGCCCTATTGACCCAAGGTACATATACAATCGGTTATTAATTCTTTAATTGACATATATTTATAATTATACGATATTCATTACACACATATCTGACACATAATTTAGAAGAATAATAATGTAGGGACGTAACATCTTTTTAATCAAGGCTCATTAAGAATATTGTGATGACAACCTTAAAAATGGTTGACTCAAGAAATTGTCACATCAAAGAGAAGAACAATATTTAATGCAAAGTATTAGTCCATATTATTAGTATACATATATGTTAAACATTTACTTGATTGTGACACAAATAAATGAATGAATAAACGAACTGAAGTTCTGGAATTTATATTTGGCAGGTGATATTACTACAGATCAGAAATACCATAACCAGGGTCATGCATTGGCTATTAAATCATCATTTGAGCAAAGTGGGCATCCAATAATCGAAGATAAATCTATGGTGAACGTGGGCTACTTGCTTCAAAGCAATGAACAAATTGACTGTACTACTGATTGGATGCAGGTGAATACACTACCATATAATAATTTATATGGTACCATTGATAGTACTACTGGCATCAGGGCCACCATCTCAGAGTCTTCTTCAGATGGTGATTTAGCATCTCGAGGACTTTGAACTTCGATGATTATATGGAGAAAGAGTCCACGCGTACCGATCCGAACTTACTCCCTACTCGATTTGGGAAAAAAAAAAAATCATCTCAAAAGGGGAGCAAAAACATTGCTAAGTTTTTAATTGAGTTGGGTTTGGGTTCTTGCACCGGTGGGAATGTTTGTTGTGTATATTATAAAATATATATTAGGAATAAGTACGTGCCTTGAGAGATTAGTTTGCCTTGTTTTTCAATTATAACTTAAATAGGTGTTTTACAAATAGCTTTTATCTTCGCCATGAAAAAAAAAAAAAAGCATAGGGCTTAACTTTCCCCCAAAAAGCAAAATTTAGAAAGAAAGAAAATATATATATACCCCCCTGTTTCTTTGTTTATTCCCCTCCTATTTACGTTTTCAAGTTAAAACTACATGTACATTGTTTGCAGGGGAGCAATTTAAATTAGGAGTCCTCTTGTTTTTGAGCAATATCTCTCTTTGCATAATCATATCTAAACCGCTATATATTAACCAAAGTATTATATTTTAGAGACGACTTGTACGTACTTTTCTCTTCTTATTTTTCAATCAAGTACATTTATTTCCTTAAAGTCGTAGTACACGGCATTATATACGTCTGCTAATTTTG
This sequence comes from Parasponia andersonii, assembly GCA_002914805.1. Taxonomy (NCBI): domain Eukaryota; kingdom Viridiplantae; phylum Streptophyta; class Magnoliopsida; order Rosales; family Cannabaceae; genus Trema; species Trema andersonii. Next base: position 10,073 of record JXTB01000900.1, on the reverse strand, counting down.
TATAGAGAAAGTTAGGACACTTTAATATTGTAAGTTTCTTTCAATTATGGGAATTATTGGCTGCGGGACCTATATTGTGGGTTAGACCAAAGAGCTTTTGCACCATTTGGTTACGATGGTTGAACTTGAGACTGTTGATTAAGTCAATCAATAGAAATAACAAAACATCTCTAAAAATACTTATAATTCATTCTCTCCATTTTGACAATGAAAATTTACGGACAGTTGAATGAAAGCATTTAAATAGACATATTGAAATTTTTTATTATTAGAATGATAGACATTTAAACTATAATAAAATAGAATGAGTTTTGATTAGAATATAATAAATTATAAAATACATTCAAATACAAGAAGTAAATATGTTCTCATTTTAAGAAGAAAAAAATTATTTCAATGTTTAAAATACTGAGATGACATTTAAATTGAAAAAATTGAATTATTAAAATAAAATTTGAATGGAACATTTGGAAAAAAAAAAAGGAAATCATTGAAACAAACACTTATGTAAATAAGTTAGTTTGGCTATTCTCGCTTGAGAAAAGGACATTAATAGAAGTATTTGATACCGCGTGGACTCTTTTAGGATTATGAATTAGAATAAGCCTTTTATAAGTTAAATTTAGGCCCCTGCTAGTACAAAGATAGATATACCCTTGTGCTGATATGACATTCCTCCGCTGATTATACATCTGCCACCTACTCCTCACATTACTACACAAAAATCTGCATTTCACTTTTTGAAAATCAACTAGAGAAAGAATTTGAGAGAAAACTCTCCAAAACCACTATAAACCACCCTCTAAATCCTGAAATCTGACCAAAAATCCCCCTATAATCCCACACAAATCTTTTTTCACTTCTCACAAGCTCTCCATCAACCTCTATTTTCTTCGTTTAAGGCGAAATGCAAAGACCTGCTCTTGCTAAAGTCACAGTAAAGGGAACGAGAACCACCAAGGCTCCAGCCACTAGAATTATATTGAAGTCCCATTCGAAGTTGCCGATATCCTCGTCTAAAAGCCATGGCCAAAAAAGAAAAAAGAAAAAAAAGAAACCTTTTTAAAGGGCAAGGAGCATGTAGAGGTGGGGGTAAAACAAAGGTGGGTCCTTTACATGTATTTTTGGGAATTTTGTTTTTGGACATTATTCATATGGCATAACATATTGTGAAGTTTTTATCAATGGTGATGTGTCTGTGGGTTTTGATTACTGATTTGGGCGGTACAATCTCCTGGGGTACAATCTCATTGAGCTAATTCTAACGAATTCTATTTTGTTATTAGCTTTTATTTCGTAGTGAACCTCTTGTGAGATCAAAGTAAATGTTCTTATTTTAAATTTTAAAGTGAGTGTTAATTTGGAGGAAAAATTTATATTTGATGGTTAGTTTCAAAGATGTGATAACGAGATCTATAAAATATTAAAAAAATAATAAATATAATAAAATTTAAAAATTTTATTATTATAATACTCATATCAGTATTATAGACTTTTTTTTAAATATTATTTATTCATTATTGAATCATAAAAATTCATTTTCGTACAAAACTTCATTATTTACTTTAAAAGTCTGAAATATAATCTAAATTTCTTTCTAATTGAGTATTTTTTTTATAAAATTGTAAAATGACAATTAAGAAAGAAATAAAAAAAGAGCTGGAGGGAGAGTGAGAAAGCATAAATAAGAAAAGAGTTTTTTTTTATAAAATTGTAAAATGACAATTAAGAAAGAAATTAAAAAAGAGCTGGAGGGAGAGTGAGAAAGCATAAATAAGAAAAGAGAGAGAGAGAGAATATAGGAAAAATAGAGAAAATGTGAGGTAAAAAGGAAATGGTGCAGAAAGATAAAGAGATTAATAAGTTCATGATTTTTGGGTGCTTTTATATTTTCTTTAAAGATGAAAACTCAGGCTCTGATTTTTAGAGAGAGAATTGAATAAAAAGAAGTGAGTGTGTGGGTATGTGTGTGTGAGAGAGATAGAGAGAGAGAACATAAAAGGGAAAGACTGGAAAAAAGGTAGCTAAATAAAATGAGAGAGGAGAGAGAATGAACGTAAAAAGGAAAAGATAGGGAAAAAGGTGGCTAAATGACATGAGAGAGGAGCATTTAATGCTCCCATCTACCGAGTCCCCACTTTTAGCAAAGACAAATACATAAGCCTATCTCTCTACCACGTCTTAAATTATGATCCCGAAATTGTTACTATTTCAACAAAGTCTTCAGAAAGACTATCCGAAGTTAAACTAGTCCTATTGTTATCCTTTTTTCTTCTCGCTTTAGATCCTTCATGTGCATGAAAAGGCCTAATTTAGTTTGAGATCACTTGACATGAGATCAAATAACACTAGGTCCATTCACCAAATTATTGAGGAAATTAGGTTGAGTAACATTTTGAGGATAGTATTTGATACATAACAATATGTTGGCATTTATTTTTCTAAAAAACTCCATTAAGTTAAAAGAAAAATTTATTTTATATAATAAATTTGAAAAAAAAAAAAGAAAAATCTTTGATTTTATAATTTTGTGAAATATTTGGGATTTATTTAAAAAAAATAACATGTAAAAATATTTAAACAAATATCACTTTTTACTAATCGATGAAATACTAGAGGTAATTAATCAAGTTACATGAAACAATCAGATTAGTTACCTCAACTAACTCAATTTATTATCTGTAGCCCTCTGGTTATCTCGAGACCCCTAAAAAAATACAAATTTTAGAGAAAAATTGGTATGTTTCTATATATTGTTGAAAAGTTGCATGTTTCTAAGAAACTTTTAAAAAGTGTTATTTTTCTAAGTATAAGATTTTTTCAAAAAATTCAGCCTCTTTGGATTTGCAATTTATTAGATTTTGGGCTTGAATTTTTGTAAGAAGCTCTTTATTATAATTAGGATTATTTTTAGCCAAATAGTCAAATTTTGGAACATAATTTGTAAAATAGTCATTTTTCAAGCATTATTAAAAAATGACCAAATTTTGAAAATTATTTGAAAAACAACTGTTTTTCATATTCAGTATATCAAAATGTATTGATTTATTTTTTGAAAATTGATTTATTTTTTCAGAAATGACTTATTTTATAAAAAATAGATCAATTAAAAAGGTCATTCATCAAAATAAAATTATAAAACAGTCAATTATTAAATAAACATATAAAAAATGATCATTTTTTAAAATAATCTTTTAAAAATGGCAATTTCTTGTATAGGAAATTTTATTTTTTATGGTTCTTTTTTAAAAATTCCGAGATTTAATTAGAACAATATTACTTTTAAAAGTACTTAAAAAATTACTATTTTTTATTAATTGATTAGATATTTAAGGTAATCAATCAAATTATACCATGTAAGTTTACCAGTTACTTCAAGTAATTGATTAATTATCCTAAGTAATCTAGTTGGTTACCTCAAATACCGTTAAAAATTAAAAATTTTGAAAAAAGAAGTGGTATATTTCTAAAAATATATTAAAAGTGTTATATGCCTAAAAACTGTTTAAAAAAGTGATTTTTATAAAGCAGTTTGGGATATTTTTAAAAAATTTAGCCTTTTTTCAATTTTTGATATTTAGACCTGGAATTTTGAAAAAAATCCTTTCTTATAAAAACTCTTATAACTACTATCTACTAAAAAAAGCCCCAAATTATTGATAGCGTATTTTGGTTCAACATTTTCACCAAAAATTCTTAAGTATAGTATCTCATTCAGAAAAATAAAAGAAAAAAGATTCGACATAGTGATATTATATTTATTTTCGCTTATGATGTGTGTTGATGGAGGTTTTGTCAACAATAAATTTAGAAAAAAATTACGAGATGTGGCTTGTGTGAAAAGGGTTATTAATCAAAGCAAATAAAGAGGCAAAGATTTTATAGTGGTTCAGCCCCAAAAAAGATGAGCTTACATCCACTGTTTTTTACTCTTTTCTGGAGAATTACAAGAACTCAAAATTACAATGTGTTGTCCGGAAAAAAGAAGAAAACACTCTCAAGAATTCCTCAGTCTCCCCAGATCAGAAAAAGTCCTCTATTCCCGAAGCATTGAACTCCCTTTATATAGATGAGGGTAACTCAATGTTCTTAATTGCGAGAATGGGTAACTACATAATCGGGTAATACAATTTGAGTAACAATATAATTGGGTAATCACTTAAATTGGGTAACTAGTCGAACTTGAAAGAGAAACTTTTGTTTCCCTTTCCTTGTAGGTTACTCGTTTGACGAAGCGTAGACTAGTCTCCTTTTCATTCTGGTCGCACATAACCTATTCGGAGGAGGTCGCACGTAACTTATGCGGTAGAGGTTGTATGCAACCTTTTCGGATGAGGTCGCATTTAATCTTACTTATGCGACCTGACATAGGATTTTAGACTGCACAACAATTGCCCCGCAGCTCCATTAGTTCTTCAGGACAAAATAGAGCTTCCTTTTAATGTAAGTGAGTGCGAACTTAAAAAATACGATGTCACGACCTAGATTTGAGATCCTTGAAGAGTCGAAGAGTTGTCAGATCTCAAATCTCACCTTTCTCAAGATCACGCCCACCTTTTTATGACAGATGAAAACGTGTCGCCTTTTCCAAGAAACATAGCAGAACTCGAGGAGACTCAAGGATATCGATGATGCCAACTGTCGTTTTTAAACCGAATTGTTTGAAATTTTAAAAGATACTGATTTAATTTAGGAAAAAATCAAATCCCGCGTGAACTTCGGCCTTTAGATCTGAAAATCAAATACCTTGATCTACGGCTGTGATTTAGCAATGCTCGAGAAATAAATATGGGAAATCAATCTGCTTCTACTTCTTCATTACAAACTCTTGTTTTCTATGTTTCTAAAATCCCGAAGTATTTCAGAGCAAACCCTACAGCGCCGTTTCGTTCTTCAGCTTGCACAATTCTAGTATCTTCTCTGACGGAATTCAGATCGTATCTCATTCCTTCTGCTTTCGAAGAAAGGTTAGTATAGTTCTTCTCTCCTATTGTTCTTCGTCTATTCTTGAAAAAACTTACTCAGTTTTTATCTCTAGGAATTGAAACACATCCCACATTCGGATGGACTGGAATGAGAATTTTTCAGATCCCCTTTACCAGTTCGTAGAATAGACTTTTTTCTTAGACAGTGGACAAAGACGAACTCGTGAAAGAGTTTTTAGGGTCTGATACCCTATTTATTTATTTATTTTTGACGAACTGCTCGAGCAATTTTTATGAATCCGTAGACCGATTAGAAAAAATTTGATGAGCTTGCTTGTTAATACAATCCTAGGGTGAACCCCCAAAATTTGTTAGCATATAGTGAAGATCCTTGATGTTCGCATAGGACTAAACCCATCCGTATTTCTTTTCAGATATCTAGTAGTGAGGATTTTAGGGAAGGGAACG
>JXTB01000899.1:0-73212 GCA_002914805.1 Parasponia andersonii | reverse complement strand
TTTATTTTATTTTATTTTATTAGTTAATAGACCAAGATGCCCTTACTAAAATAAGGGATTTTACATGATACTCTGAGCTTTTCTTGTCAATTTTTGGGTGTCAATACTTGAGATTTAAAAGGACTTATACCACTTTTGTTACACATTATATTTGTTATATAAATAGAAATATACAATTCATACTTGGTGTTAGGACTCTACTAACATTCCAATATCACACAAAGTTACATAGCAAGAATGTGTACAACGGGACATAGAATCACAAGATGATTCACTAGTTGGTACAAGATGTTGACACAGGAGATTAGAAATGATAATCCTAAATTGGTAATTATTCACAGAAGTAGTAGTATTAATCAAGCCTAGAAGTCGAAAACTCAATACTTCTATAATCAGAATAGTGATTGCTAAACACCAATATGGTATAGCAGACCAAATGTCAAGTATGTACAATACCGTTCTTAGATCACATTAGATCAATAACACACTGGGACCATTCCATTTGTCTACAGTTAAACTCGGTCCTAAACAATCATTGAGTCCAAGACTCTAATAAGATTCTCATTAATATAAGATAGTACTCAACAAGGTTTCAAATAGAAACATATACACTTGTGTTACACCACACACAAAATAGACAAATTTAAAGGTCAAAAACGATAACAAGAGTTCTTGTTTTTCATAATGAGTGAGAAACAACCATGAACACAAATCATTTTTAGTCAAGAACAAGACTAAAGCTACCATAATAGGGAATTATCAACACAGAAGTACCTAGAATAGTAGATATCAACAGGTAAACTATTGCAATCCAAGCATACAAAACGCAAAATCCACATAACAAATTTTATACAAAGACTTCCAAAGTCTTTTACCCAAGGTGATACCATATTATAATAATAACTCATACCACAATTAATTCAAAGACTCTTCAAGTTGATTTGCCTAACATAGGATTATAATAATAATCCCAAATCATCACTTACCTCCAAAGATCTTCTAAGTTTTTGGTACCAGAGAAAGTTATATAGAAATGACTCAATACCCAATATGCAAATAAAACTATCCCAGAATAGGCTGTCTCTGCAGCAACACCTATCTCCCATATAACCTCATTTCATTTTCAAATCAAAAATAATTTTGAAAATAGTTTTGAAAACAAGTAGCATAAATATCAAGCGCATATAGGAATATTACACTAGTTCACAATAAGGCTTCATCTTGGCCATTGGCAAACCAAATCTGAACTTTAAGTATTCCTTTTTAAAATATAATAGCAAGAGTTCAACAACTCTCTAGGCATATCCATGAGTAACTAATCTCAAATATCATTAATTATACTGCTATAATGATGTTTTGATCCAACTCAAATTGAGTAATGAGTTACAAGTTGAATTTGATACTAATAAACTCAATGATGACTCTAATCCATAATAGATTATAATACAGTCTCTGAAAAATCCCCAAGGTTAGTACAAGTAAAATATCACAAATAATACCCACTCATTTATACCAAGAGGACATATATCGACAAGACTGAATCTTGTTATTATCAATCAATCTATTTCATGTCTAACACATGAATTCCACTTACTAAGCTAAGTAAGTAGGACAAGAAGAAGTTTCTTGCTTGATACATGGCTTACTAATTAAACCATCAAGTACTTTAAACATGTCAATTTCTTTTAAATCATAGTTATACACAATAGAAATTCTTTTAAAATTTCAAAACTTTTCTATAATTTCAAACATGTCTTTCTAAGATATTCAAAAGCATGTCTTCTTTTTGTTGGTAAATCACAATATGCGAATAATTTTCCATAATTATTATTAATGAAAAACTTTAAGTAATACGCTAGTGAGGGTTTTTTAAGATTTTATAACTTTGAGCTACCCCACTCTAACAATTTTATTAAAAATAGTTTTAAAAGGTACTTACAATTACAAAAAAAATACTTATAAAGTATTTTAGAAAATAATAGAGTGTGTCAAGTGTAAACCTATTATTATTATTATTATTAACTCCACTCAACTTGTAAAATATAATTATAGAAAATAACCTTTTTATATAGTCAACCACTTTATAATATATAAAATTCTATGAATTTAAAAGTTCAAATTATATTTTCAAAGAAAATTCTACTCATTAATATGCATACTCAAAATTCTACCAAACGTCAAGTCAGGGGTATATCAATCTATATAGCCTTTATCTATTTGAAAATCCAAGTTTCATGTATCAAATAGTTCAAATTTTAAATTTTAAAGAAAATAACATGTATCATCATATACCATCTAAGTCTTTCCAAGGCTTAGGTATTTAAAACTAAAATATTTTTATTCAAAAACTCAAATGAAATACCATCCTAAGCTTTCAACATTAGGAGTCCCCAACACTTAGAAAATTAAGTTAAAACTAGTCACGAAAGTGTCCAAATGTCCAATTCAGGTAAACAATGCAAAGTCAATCCCACTTGATTTACTTATCCACTAAGCAAAATATTTATTGGATACCAAAGATCCAATAATCAAATAAATAGCAACATCATATATTTTCATTAAATATGTCATATACATGATGAAAAGCGTAGAAGGATTAGTAAATCCAGGCAATAAGACAAATAAGATCATAACAACAAGATATTACAAAACTTCCAAAATAAGTTTTCAAAATATAAAATTTCTCAATTTATACAAAGTTCCAAACAAGTTAGCATAACTAATTTTACTTAGCCAAATTCTTGTAACAAGATATTATACGTTGGATTTTTAGAAATATATGCACAAATATCCAAGAATTTATGTGTATAGTACATTAAGTCACACTAATGGTCCTTAAAAAAAATACAAATTTTTTGCCAAAAGTTCCCACATAAATTTTTCATAAATATTTTATGTTTCATTCTAAGTCAATTTGTAAATCAATTCACGAAAGTATTCCTCAATTCCCAAAATCAAGTGACAAGTAAAAGTTGGAGAATATTAGCAAAAACATCTACCCAATTTTTAAACTAGAATATTATTTAGAACTTTAAGTTTATAGAAAATTTACTTGATAAAAAAAATTTTATTTTCAACTCAATACCACAAAATATGCAATTAGATCTTACTAGCATCACAATTAGTTTTACAAAAAGTAATTATTCAAATTTTATGGTGCTGGAAATTTTATAAACCTTAGACTCAAAGTAATACTGTTATTTTTTAAAGAATACAGTCCTTGAAATATGAATTTCATATACCCAATTGTTATTCAAAATTAAGAAGTATGTGATTCTATTGAAACCAAAGATAATTCATTAGTCAAAAGTAAAAGTTGACCTTATTCAAAATCAAAATTATCAACTTGTAATTTTTCAAAAATTTCAAACTAATTAATCATATCATAAGCCTTTCTTGACTTTAAAATTAGAAAAAATATTTGGAACTTTTAGTTCATAAAAATTACCATGACCTGAAATATTTTCCAACTAACACTACTAAATATAAATTAGGATTGCTTTGGTACCACAACTAAATTTAGTATAAATCAAGATTCAAACTTTATAATAGGGTAATTTGACAAATCCAAATCTCTAATAGCCCATAAATTTCTAAAACTATATATTCATTAAAAAATAAATTTCTTTTACCTAATCCATATTCAAATTTGTTTTTTAACAAAAATTTCAAAGTCCCTCTAGAAGCAAACATGTTGCAATAATAAAATACAAGGGTTTACATAGTTAAAAACAATACCAATCAAGCATTGAAATTTCTAAAAGTTCAAAACCAAATAACACAACATTAACTCCAACAAAATCCTACTAATTCAATTATTTCCATATGAAAATAAAACTTGGTAAGATTGGAAAGAACAATTTTTAATTTGTAACCAAGTCCATATCATTATATTAATCCATGAATGAAAAATCAAGATGAGATGACTATCCAAAAGTCCTACCAATGCATAATACAAAATTATGACAACAAACTAGCAGAAACTCAAACTGGTTAGTCACATAATAATAATTCCTAAGAAATTCAAATCATAACCCCATATGCACGAATAATGTTAAGTCATGTCAATCAAAATACAAAATACCGATTTACTATCTTAGAGTCTACGAGATTCATATAGGTTATCACAATAATGGATATAAGAGTATAAAAACGAATGTCCATTTGAACTGGAGAATTTTCGATAAGAGTAGAATCCATTAGTCTCGTGTTAACCTCAACACTTCTGAGACTAGAATTTCAGGGGTACAACCGTCCCAAGAATACCAGAGTTACTCTCTAAAAAAGGTAAATGAAAGATTTAAAACGAAACGGAAGAAAGACAATATATTTAGCCAATTTCTAAGTGATTTATGAGGCATTTATCAAACTCTTTTCTAAAACCCTTTCTAAAGATTCAGATATCACATGCAAGATCTCAGATGGATCTGAAGCCTGTAGCTCTGATACTAAATCTATCACGACTGAAAATCCAAGACCGTGACTTTTAGTAATTTGAAGTTGAAATAGTGATAAACAGTGATTTTTACAAAATTTCAGAAAATTGAGTACTTAAGATTTAAAAATTTTACTCCTCACAAATAAGTAAAATTCAAATTAAGGAAATCTCTTATTAACTTAGATTTTCAAGAAAATACTTCCCTCAAAGTTTAGAGGAATTCAAATTAATTTATTTAGAAACTTTTCATTAATTTTAATTTTTCAAGGAAATTCATCATTTAAAGTTTGGAAGAAAAATCTAATTAATTAATTTAGAAACATTTTTAAATTCATAACATTAAAAAAATATGAGTCAAATTAAAACCTTAGGTCCAATTTCCAAATAATCTACATAAAATCATTTGTGTTTCTAGTTCTTCATTTTATTGGCAAATTGTTCTCCTTTCTTCCCTTTGTTAATTTTCTTTTTTTTGGTTAATTAGTTTTGCTTTGGAAAGGGAATGTTGTTCCAAATTCCAACCCACTTTTCAAGGGGGTTTTGAACTTCCAGGTTTTTGCCAACCTTGTTTGCCAGTCTCCCGGAAAATTTTTCTTAATTTAATTCACCCCTTGAAAGGGGGGGAGTTTTGGTTAGGTTTTTGATTGTTCGTTAAAACTTCATTTCCTTTTTTGGTTGGTTGCATTTTTTCCCAACTTTGCTTGTTTACCCCTTTTTTCAATTTTTTTTTTTAACCTAGTTTTTTAAATTAATATTCTCCATAATATTCATATGTTCAAAGCCAAAACCAGAAATCGCAAAATTTTACATATCATAAATCAATTCATTCCATAAGCTCACATCCTCTCATCATGAATTAGAGTAACTCGTACTACATGTACTAAGTACTTTCTGCTTGATACCTATCCTAGAAAACTGTAAGGACACTCATGTGTCTAAGTCTATTGAACCGGAAGGCAATTGAATATTTATACCTATCGAATGGAAATAGTTAGAAAAATCCTATGCAGGTTTACAGGCTTTCACTGAAGGAGCGTATACTATTCCGCCTACTATAATACCATAATGTCTAAGATGTATCTCATGTGTCATCCTATAGAATGTACAAAATGTAACAAGATATATGTAATAACTATGCAGAATATAATCAAACAATGCTTTGAAACTCCACTTGATATTATTTTAGAATTTACTATACCTTGAGTAGGAAATTCGCTAAATCACCTAAGATCACGATTTTATAAATATGTATAGAAGTCACACAGTCCAATTCAAAAATAATTCAAGATTTTCCAGCAGTTCATTAAAATATTATTTAATTCATGATTTTTCACAATATAGTCATAATGTAAATTTTAAATTTAATCATGTATAAAACTAGATAGTTGAATCTCTACATTAATCAAGTATCCTAAAAGTACTACGAGGCTATGGAATAAATTTAGCGTCATTTGGAAGATCGGACGTCGTTTTCGAACCTTTGAACGATAGGTTTGAAAACTCGATTTTCAATCAGAACTTCAGAACATGAAACGGATATCACCACTAAATTCATAACACCCAAAAACAGTCGGTTAGACATATAATTTGACCGATTCGGGTTAGATCGAGCCCGGACCCACGACATGCAAAACGAGTAAATCTGAGTCGTCAGATTTTTTTTTTTCGTGCTCGTTACCAAACATAGTCAAGATATATATCAAAATCTTTGTTTTCTCGAATATATTATAAATATGAGATTTATTTTACGATTTAATGGTCAGATTGAAAATTTTAAATAGAAAACTAAAATAGCTCAAAATTGACAAAAATGGCAAAATTCAATCCGAGCAATATTGAGTCAAGATATATATACCATATGAAAGATCATAATGAGACGAGTTGAATGGGAACGGTTTCACTGTGAATAGACACCAGAATCAGTGCCCTTGAGCTTCAAAAGCCATAGTGTTTTCGGCGTTTGATGACGGCTGTGTGCTCCGATAGCACTAGAACCAGTGGCGGATGGCTCGTCTAGACCTGGGCCTTCGACATTGGCCGGTGACACGGCTCTGTTTGACCGGAAAGAGGTTCATTAGAGGGTCGCCGTTATTCGGCATTTTGGCCGGAATTTCGAGAAAGACTCGGGAGAAGAGAGAGAGAGTTTGAGCTGAAAGTTTAGCTTGGCCACATGTCTAAGCTTAAATGGGCACAAATTCTTTGCTCTTAAATCCCTCACTCGAGAATTTTTTGATTTTAGTCCACAATATTGCACTTTAGTCCTTGATTTTCAAAATTCAATTCAGTTTAATCTAAATTTGAATTTTTTATTTTACTTTTTTAGTTAATAGACTAAAATGCCTTTACTAAAATAAAGGATTTTACATGATACTCAGAGCTTTTCTTGTCAACTTTTGGGTGTCAATACCTGAGATTTAAAGGACTTACACCACTTTTGTGACACATTATAGAAGGTATATAAGTAGAAAAATAGTTACCAACATTAATCAGTACATGTATTGTACTGTATGTAACATTACTTGAGAATTGAATGAGCCAATTCGGACATATCTAATTAAGTAATTGATAATTTTAATTAGTGAAATTAAGTTTAGTTTAGAGTTGGTATCTATAATATAACTCAGATAAGTAACGTTGTAAAGACCAATCATCAGCTTTTTTTTTTTCCTTTTTTCTTTTTAATTTTCAAAAAATTAGTCACTTGTGACAAATGTAATCACTTATCATGTATTTTCTCTTTTCTTTTTTTCTTTTATTTTTTGACAATCAACGAAATTTTATCCATCAAACCAATAATTCAATACAATAACTACTCGATATAAAAATTGAATTACAAATAACTAAGTATAATAAATGTATAATCGGATTTGAAACAAATAAAGCTATAAACATAAAAATAATTCGACTCAATAGACCATTTTACATGTACTGGAAACGAATAAAGCAATAAACATAAAAATTGGAATGTACCTAGATAGTGTTCTGCCAATATCAAATTTGAATTCAAAGAATGACACAGATTTTGATAGGAAAACGACCTTACAAAAGTTACATGGTTAGGACTAGGACCACAAAGCTTGTTTTATGACATGATAGTTCAACTTCGTATCGGCAACTTTAGGGCTTCAAACATCAAAAGCGAAAAAAATACATGAATCCACATAGTGAGATAATTGTCAGTTGGATTGTACTAGAGATTTGGGGCCACTCATTGTTTCGATGTACGACCATGAGGGGTGAGCAAAATGGGACAGGAACACTTCACGTTCACGTTCACGTTCATTTAGATTTTGAATTGCAATTGAGTTATGTAATAAACCAATTTGTATTTCTTGCAAGTTTCAGTGTATATATACACAAGTCTTAAGAGGATTGAGTGAGTTCTTACACCAAACAAATTTTGGGTACATGTCGTCATGTCCTTCACTTGAATTCTTGTCCCTGAACTAGAGTACAGTAGCTCGAGTGGTCCGAAAATCTCAATTCCAATCCGGAAAATGATACCCAGCTCGTTCGAAAAATAATGATAAATAAAAAAAAAAAAAAAAACACTCGGGGGAATTTATGGTGCATGTCAATTTGTTTAAAATTAATATTAGTAAGAATTCAAGTTTTAGAATGCAAACAGAATTTTCATTCATTAAAATTTTACTAATTCATAATGGTGTTTTCCTATATGATCGATTAAGATTTTAATCCCTAGTAAAACGCCAGCCTTAAACTTTCATTTTGTAAGATTTTAATCCCTCTGTTCAATTCCATCCAATTCACCAACAAATATATCCTTTTTTTTTTTTTGACTAAATTGGACAGTAGCCAAGGGAGTGTTAAAAATTTGGAATCAAAGAGCTTTGGAAACGTGTGGTGGACTAATTTTAAAAGCTTTTCATGATTCGAACTCATGTGATATTTTAGTCTAATTTTGTACGTTAGATAATATTAGGCTTGCAAATAAACTAAATAGAAACCCTAAATCGTTTATGCTAAATTGACATGTTAGGGTTTATTGAATATATTCTGAGTCCATGGTTAATTTGTAGAAAAATATAGATGGAGAGACCAAAGGCGCAAACGTGAACAAGAGATAATGTTTAAAGAGTTTTAATCTGTTGTAGCCTAAACCTAATATTACTCAGATAGAATTCTCTATAACTGATGGTGAGTTACGAAAAAATTGAAGGTACGTGAATTTAGCTGCAGGGACCATAATTTTAATAGGTTCTTTACATAGTACCTGTTGGATATCCATCAAACTGGGTATCCATAACAGGGTATCTACATTGGTATCTATACCCAATTAGATGTTCTGATCCAGTTTTATTTAATCACTTATTAAGTCTTTATGAAATAATATGGCTCAATACAATTATTTTATATATATGGCCCAATATAAGAAATACAATTTCCTGACAATCTCTCACTTGGGTCACATATGCACCGTATACAATTGTATTGCAAACTGAAATATGGCCATAAAATTGCTATATTATTTCTGAATATCCCCAAAGTTACAATCCCATCCATCAGACGTATCAGTACGAATCCAAAGTACTCGTCATTGTATTTATTTAGATGGCAACTAGAACCCTCAATGATTACCGTACTAATACACTCGAATGATACAGATCAAGTATGGAATGTAGCATGAAAATTACACGCAATGTGATTTACTGTACCTATCTCCAGCTGGTCCTCCTTAAACTTTATTGAGATCGATCTTAATCTTTCCTCTTTAGTGCATTACCACAAACTTTATTGTTAAACCATAATAGGAAAGCAAGAAAAATATGAAATACATCATATATTAAAAATGAGCAAGTCTACAATGAAACAATTATTAACTAAAATATTGCAGCATATAAACATAAACAAGTATCACACAATAAGTATCTAAACCAAATTACAAACTTCTATTAAAACTGCACACTATCCAAAAATACAATACCTATATAAGTAGTGGTCTCGTGAAAGACTTTAAATAGTAAACCTTTGGTGAGTGGATCCACTATCATAGAGTTTGTACCAATATACTCAATTAATACTAAGTGACTTTGAACTCTTTCTCTCATAGCTAGGAACTTAATATCAATATATTTTGACTTCAATGAGTTCTTATTGCTGTTGGAATATAGAACTACCGAGTTATTATCACAATAAAGCTTCAATGGCCTTTCACTAACGTGTAGCCCAGTAACAAAGTTTTGCAGCCATATTCCTTGATTGGATGCCTCATAACAAGCTATGAATCAGGAAATAGTTCCTCCAACTAAAAAAAAGATATAGCCCAATGTGGATCTCCTACTGTCTAGGCATCCCGTAAAATCAGAATCAGAGTACCCAATAATCTCAAAAATGTCCGAACTCTGATAAGTGAACATGCATTCCTTTGTTCTCTATAAGTACCTCATAACCCTCTTTGTTACCTTTCAATGATCCACTCCAAGGTTACTCATGTATCTACCCAGTATGCCAACTATGAATGCAAGTTTCGAACACGTACATACCTGAGCATATATCAGATTCCCTATTACCGAAGTATAAGGAAACTGTTGCATAACTTCTTTATCAACATCATTTTTGGGACATTGATTGAGGCTAAATTTATCTCGCTTAGACACTGGAGTATCTATTGGTGCATACTTATCCATACCAAACCTACTAAGTACCCTCTCGATATAGCTTTTTTGTGATAACCCAAGGATATTCTGAGAGCGATCTCAGTGTATCTGTATACCTAATATAAAAAAGATGACTCCAAGATCTTTTATTTTGAAATTCTTTGCAAGAGATTTCTTAGTGTCATGCAATAAGCCTATATTACTACTTGTCAGCAATATGTCATCAACATAAGGCACTAGGAAGATAAACTTACTCCCATTGAACTTATGGTATACACAATCATCACCAGGATTCACTTCAAAACTGAACGAGAGAATTACCTGATAAAATTTGTGATACTATTGGTGGGAAGCCTGCTTGAAACCATAGATGGACTTCTTAAGTTTGCAAACTATAGACTTTAGATCTCCCGATACAAAGTTTCCTAGTTGCACCATATAAATTTTCTAATCAATGTCACCATTGAGAAATATTTTCTTAACATCCATATGATGAAACTTAAGGTCATAATGAGCCACAAGTGCCATAATAACTCTAAAAAAGTCTTTCAAAGTAACTGGAGAAAAGGTCTTTTTAAAGTTAATGTCTTTCTTTTGAGTGAAGCATTTAGCAACAAGACATGTCTTATATCTCTCTATAATGCCTTTCGAATCCCATTTGGTCTTAAATATCCATTTGCAACCAATGAGCTTCGAACCTTCAGGTAGTTTGATGAGATCCTAAACATCGTTGTCTCTTATAGACTTCATTTTCTCATTCATGATATCAATTTACTTTTGAGAATTAGAGCTTTGTTTGACTTGTGCGAAGTTGATTGGATTATCTTCCACTATCCTGATATTAAACTCATGTTCTTAAAGATATACGATATAGTCATTCGGAATTGCATTTCTCCTTTCTCTAGTGGACCTCATTAAAGGCACTAGTTCTTGAGACTATTAAGTTTGCTTTACAGGAGCAGTTACCTCAACTGGGATAGGAACCTCCTAGACATTGTCTTGAACTAGAGCGATTTCATCTTATACAATGATATTGTCAAGAACAGGATCCTAAATGTCCTGACCATTGTCAATAGCAACCATAAGAAGAGAAACGAATTCTTCTTCAAAGACAATGTCTCTAACTTTATCTTTCCTCTCAAACTTAATATCCTTAAGAAATTTGGCATTTTCCGTCTTAAAGAAAGACTTTACTATGGAATCATAAAACTTATAGCCTCTGGATCTTTCAGAATATCCTACAAAGTAACAACTTATTATTCTTAAATCTAGTTTCTTTTCATTCGGCCTCAACTAGACAACTCAAATGTGCAAATGACTTATACTAGGCTTTTGCCCAATTCAGAGTTCATAAAGGGTTTTAGCTACTACTTTGCTTGGTATTCTGTTAAGGATATATGCTGTAGTTTTGAGTACGTCTCTCTATAGTTATTATGATAAAGTGGAATGACTAATCATATTCCTTACCGTATAGTTTAGTGTCTTGTTACATTATTTAGCAACACTATTTATGCTCGATTTCCTAGGAATATTGTATCGCAGAATGATGCTACACTCTTCCAAATACTTAGCAAATGGCCCTGGACGTTACTCACCTGATTCGTGATATTGACTGTAGTACTCACCACTACAATCAAATTTGACAGTCTTAATTTTCTTATCAAGCTAATTTTTAACCTCAATTTTATAAGACTTAAATATGTCAAATGATTGTGACTTCTTATAAATCAAATTTATGTACCCATAATGAGAATAATCGTCTATGAATGTGAAAAAGTATCATTGTTCATTCTAAGAAGCCGTAGGTAATGGACCACAAATATCCGTATATATCAGTTCTAAGACGCTAAAACTCTTATTGGTACCTAACTTCCTAATGTTTGTCTATTTCCCCTTTGCCAAATCAAGGGGACCAAAGATCCCACCAGACACAAGATGTTTAATTCATCATTTAGAAATGTGTCTTAAGCATCTGTGCCACAACATTGATAAGTCCTCTTTAGTTAATTTTCAGTTTGAGCCTCTTGAATTAGCATACAAAGTTTCATTAACGGAGGGTTGAGTATTTAACATATGTAAGTTATCATTAAGAAAATTAGTACCAACAACAATTGAATCACACATAAGACTAAATAAATTATTTCCGAAATAACAAGTAAATCTAGATTTTTCTAATAAAGAAATAGAAATCAAATTCTGCTTTAAAGACGGTACCATAAAAGTCTTATACAAATCCAAATATTTTCCAGAATTCAAAAACAACTTAAAATGTCCTATGGCCTCCACCTTAGTTATTTGATTGTCGCCTACATAGATGACTCTTTTAGCTTCACTTGGCTTTCCGCTCCATAGGCAATCCTGTATAAAAACACTAACGTAAGTAGTAGTACCAGAATCTACCTACCAAGTGTCCTTAGGTACAGAAGTTAAATTAGCTTCAGAACAAACATAAATGAGAAGTTTACACTTCTTAACACTCCAAGTTTTGTACTTAGCATATTCCTTCTTCAGGCGTCCACCCTTTCCACAAAAGAAGCAACCTTGCTCATTTTGCTTCTTTTATGCCTTTGCGTGTAGAGCTACTGCAACTTTTTTACTTTTATCTATTTTTCTCTTCTTTTCCTTAGAGGTAGTAGTCAAGTTAGCACTTCTAGACCTTACAACTTTGATTTTCTCTTCCTCCTGAATACAAATGGCTATTAACTTATTAATATTCTATTTATCCTTTTGGGCATTGTATATGATCTATAAGTTTCTATACTGATTAGGGAGAAAAAGCAAAACCAATGCCACAAGCAAATCCTCATATATTTATAACTTGAATTTCTTAAGCTCGCTAGCCAAATGAGACATCTGCACGATATACTCCTTTATATTTCCCTTCCCACTATATCTCATTAAGATGAGTTTTCCTAAGGTATTGATCATCTCACTCTTTTTATTCTTGAGATATAATTTCTCAAGAATAGTAAGGAAATCTTTAACATTTTCTACTTTAGGCAAAGAGTCATGCATAACTTCCGGAATAGAGCGTTTCATGATCATGACACTTATATGATTAGACTTTTCTCAAAGCTCAAAGTTCTTTTTATCCTCAGTGGAACTTTCTTATGTAAAACTAGCGAGTTGGTCCTTTCTGAGTACCAGGTCAAGATCTGTACAACCCAGAATAATCATGATATTCTTTTTCTAAGTCTTAAAATTTATACCCGTAAGCACAGGAATTTTACTCAGATTGGTAGAAATACTAGTAGTAGAAACTATTTAGAGAACAAAATAAAATAAAAAATTAGCTATGCTCACAAAATAAATGTCATATATATAGGCATACAATTTAATCATAAGATATACAAAAATGACATATATTACATAATCACATAAGGTGAGTTACCATCACAAGATACCTAGTACAACATTAATAAGTCTTCCTTTGGGCCACATTAACTTGCAAGTTGTATCTTAAGTGCAATGATCAAACACTGATAGTAAATCTTGTAAAATAACAAACCTTTCTTTGGGCTGATTTATTTTTCACATGAAAACCAAATAACCGTCACGCATTTACCATCACATGTGTGTTTGATGTTGTGCCAAATGATCACCTTCCTTTGGGCCGATACCCGCACTAACAACAAACTTACGACATCTTCATATGTTAGTATAAATAAGACTATGCAATAGAGGTTACCTCAGTAACTTATTACTTTATCAAATCTATCTCAACATACAAGACAAATGGTATAATTAAAAACATCCAAAATGCCCAAGCTAAATAATTTTTTCATAAACACAAAACAAAAGCAATTAAGTTTGTCACATTTATCAACTCAAAAATCCAAACAGAGTTTTCAATAGATAAATGCGAGTCGTTAATTAAATTGATTTCGAGATGATTAATTTTTGTTGGTCATGTCTTAGATTGGATCCCCTTGAATTGGGTCGAAAATAACTCAATTCTACTCAAAAATAGACAAAAAACTGAAATTGGGTCACAAAGTGACCCATGTACCTGAGAGGTCAGCGTTGTGATGCTAAGAAGCTAGTGTCACGGTGCTGGCCAAAACCAAAAGTAGTGTTGCAGCGCTCAGTGTTCTAGTTAAACCTAGAACATGAGCCTATAGTGTAAGCATGCATGTACAGTGCCATTGCGCTTGCCTTTCTGTCACCCAGCAATGCAGCGCTAGGCCGATTTTCTGGAAAAATTTCTGATTCGAAAATCATTCAAAATGCTAAAATACCTCAAATTAACAATTTTAAGCCTTAATAATTACAATTAATGACCCTAAAACCTTGAAATAAATCCTCATAACCTCAAAATACACAACATATCATGAAAAATCATAAATCATGCATGAATAATCTAAAATCTAGAAAACCGAATAAACATAGATTATCAAAACTAGAGTCATGCATAGTTAACCCAATCAATTTAACATGAAAACATACTCTGATACCACTTGTTAGATGATATTAGGATTGTAAATAAACTAAATAGAAACCCTAAATCATTCATACTAAATTGATAGCTTAGGGTTTGTTGAATATACCAAAGTCCATGGCTAATCTATAGAGGATTAGAGATGGAGAGACCGAAGGCGAAAGCATGAATAAGAGATGATGTTTAGAGAGTTTTGATCTTCTGCAGTCTAAAGACTAATATCACTCAGATAGAGTTCTCTATAATTGATGGTAGGTTATAGAGAATTGAAGGTACTTGAATTTGGCTGCAGGACCATAATCTTGATAAGTTCTTTTCATAGTACCTGTTGGGTATCCATCAAACCTAAGTAGGCGACTAATAGAGTATCCATATTAGTATTTATACCCAATTGAATATTCTGACCCAGTTTTATTTAATCACTTATTGAATTCTTATCAAATAATATGGCCCAATACGATTATTTTGTATATGTGGCCCAATACAGGAAATACAATTTCCTAATACAATTTCCTAACACTGTATTCATTCTGTGCTTTTGCAAGACCCGGAATACTTATTCAACATGTATATGAATTTGCATAGTACAAGCGGCAGAAAGGAAATAATCGAGAAAAAGTTCAATCAAAGGTTACAGATACGGAAAGGGCATTGAAAAAGATAGAGCTTTACAAGAACGCCGATGAGCTTCACAAAGTGGGGTTGTATGATTCCTCCAAGCTTCAAAGCCAATGTCAAGAGGTTCGAGCTAGCCGACCTGTGGGATGAGATCATCAAATTATTGAAAGGGTATAAACTCCCGGATGAATTTGAGGGCTAGAGGCAGTGGATGGATCTAGGGACTCATAGGGGCCGCCGCCTCGTCGAGTCTTCAGATATTGCCAATTACTATAGAGACTTGAAGAATGAAACTACCGGATCACATATGACAAAAGGCAGACCTAAACGCTATAGGTGTCTGCAACAACAGCGTGAGCATGATAAAAAAAAAAAAAAAAACAGAAGATGGAGAAAGGATCAAATAGAAATGAAAAAGATGCTGCTAAGAAGATTCAGAAGCAAGTGTTACAGTGGGATAAGGAAGGGGAGATAGAAAAACGTTGTGTTCTTACATAATTCACTTGATTCAGAAATCGAGTTAAACGAAGTTCAGCCTCTCATCCATGGCTAAGAGCAGGCTGCGCGAGGGACTTCCATCTGTTGTCAATGGCTAGTAGAATAACAAATAAAAGATTTGTATGCTCCTATCCATTTTAGACTTGCAAATCATATAGGAAGTTAATAGTCTGTATGCTCCTATCCATTTGTATGCTCCAATTATGGAAATACTGCAAAGTAGTTTGTTAATAATTTCTGTCCAATAATGTGAGCATAATGCTTTCTTTTCATTTGCATGCTGAGAATTTTCATGTAATGCCCTTTCTTGAGTCCATAGTGATGGAGCTAGGACTCTTGCGGTGTGGATTAACTGAATTGCTTTCTTCGTATTTTCCTGGTTTAGCAAAGATTTAGATTCATTGAAATGTGTCTAGGGATGACTACCTAAAAGGGCTTTGTGCCTAGAAAAATATCTAATTAATAACTATGTCAATTTTCTGAGCTTCACACTCATTGATACTCTCTCTTAACAGCTTGTGACTATTAAAATAAACCCTTTTGGTTGACATCATGTTATTTATGATCTACTGCATGTGGGCATTTTTATGAAGACATTTCTTCTGTCTTTCGCTTTTTTTATTCAGACGTTCATTATTGGTAGCTCACACAATGGAATCTGTTCGCTAGAGGCCCGTGTTCTTGGGCTGGAACTACCATTGGATAATATCTCATTTGATCTGGCAGGTTAACTACACCAGTACAAATTTATCTAGTATCGTTATAATTCAATTCAGGACAACAAAAATCTTGATACGTGAGACATTTATAAAATGCCATTAAATTATGTAAGTGACACTTTCAAAAGTTACTGAATTATTTTAAATAATAAACAAAAATATTTTAAAAACATAAAAAAAAAATTATTAACATTTTAAAATATTATTAAATATATCAATGATATTTGGAAAAATGTCACTAATATTCTAGTCACTACATGAATATTCATTATTAGTTACCAGCTATTTTTTCGCGTCAAAATAATATATAAAAATTTTATTCTTATTTCTTTAATCTTCATATATATATATATATATATATATATATATATATATATATATATATTACTAACGTTCGGTTGCTATTATATACTATATTGAATTAATTTTTGTGAGTTTAAATTTTTATTTTTATTTTGAAATGTAATATTGACCATAAAATAAAAAAAGATAAAATAATAAAAAATATTTATTACTAAAATAATTCAATCGACAAGAATTCAAAATTATGAAAATTGTTGAGAAGTTAAGACCGAGAAAAGAAAAAAGAAAGAAAGAAAGAAAGAAAGAAAGAAAAGATTATCAATAAAAGTTGTAAAGTGAGTTCTTGACGTTGCTTTAATGGTTAAATACACCCATCTTATCTGCATATTTTATCGGATTCTTGAAAGTAAACAAATGAGAGAAAAATAAGTAAAATTTTATTATTGAAAAATAGTGTAAAAGTTTCCGATAGAAATAAGAAAGAAGAGGAAGGAGATTAACTTATAGATCAAATCTTATATGCTTCTGTTTTCTTTTTCCTCGTTCTCTTAATTTTGTGCTCTAATCGATTGATAAAATCAAAACAAGCCACTGTAAAAAGAAATATGACGCATAAATCTAAAGATAAACACAAGATTATATCAGCACTAGGAAAGAAAGAAGATAAAGTCTTGAAGAGAAGACAAAATCATAAGAGCCACTGCCACACATTTGATCCAAATATGATCATTAGTTACTCAAGGAGTGAAAACACATTACTGGGTAGATAAAAAAAGATAGGAGTTTGTAAAAACCCGGAATTTTTGAGAGTAATTTGGACAATTTACCAATTTTTCGGATAAAATATTGTGGGGACTAATTTGCAAAAGTTTTGCTCAGATGGATTAAATTGCAAATTTTGGGGGACCGGATTGATAGAGATTTAAAATTTTGGGGACTTATGTGCAATTTTTGAAAAATCGCACAGCCCAATAAAGGGGGGCCACGTGCACACTTTTATTTCACCTCTCTCTCTCTTCTCTCTTCTCTCTCCTCCCTCCCCCGAGCTCTCTCTCTCTCCCTCGTCTCTCTCTCTCTCTCTCTCTCGGCCGAGTTGCCCAGATCCGCCGCAGAGCCGCCGCCCGGCGTCGTCCGCCCACGCCACCAGTCGGCGTCGACTCCCGGTGCCACGCCGAAGCTCCGCCGCCCGTCATCGCCGCTCGCCGCCGCCTGTGTCGCCGGGAATCTCCATTAAAGCCGGTAGGAGCTTTTTCGGAAAACCGGCCACCGGCGACGATTCCGGCGTCCTTTTGGCTTCAAACCGGTCCCGTTGGATTCGTATCGTCGCAAGGATCATCAAGGTATATATATCTCAACTCCATTTTACCCGGATTGAAAGTTGCCATTTTTGGTCATTTCGAGTTTTTGAGTGTTGTTCTTGATCCGACCGTTGGATTGTAATTTTAATTGCATTTTTGGAATGTACTCGGAAAATGGAGAAGTTTGATATATATATTGTGTAGTTTGGTAATCGGCACAAAAATCGAGATCGGACGGTCGAGATTTTGTCTCGTTTTGCGTGCCACCGGTACGGTATGAACCCGGACCCGAATTGGATCCCGACCCTCCGGGCGATCGTCAACGACACTTTAAGGACCTAATAGCGTGGTGTCGCTATTCTGTTGAGGTAGGGGTTTAGTTACCTTCGTTTTATATCGGTTTTGAGTTAAAACTTATTTTCTGCAACATATAAGAATAAATGTGTTTTTAATGATTTGAATTATATGTGATGGAATCTGGTTATATGATATATACTGTACTGCTCTGGGAATTTGTTGTGTGTAGGTTATTTTGGGTATATCAAAAATAGGGTCGTTATGCTGCCCGTTTTTCTATAAAACCCTATTATGCATGTTTTATTGAAAAACCAGAGTACAGTAGTTTTTACACTTCAGTTCTGTATTGCACGTGTCATAGGATCATACATAAGCACCGTGTTAGCATCGTGGGTTTTACAGTGTGGCGCTGCGTGCCCCACGGTCGGTGAAAGTCCGTAAACTTGCGCAAGGTCTTGTTACTTCTGATTACCTCCCCATTTGGCAGGTGTAGGCAATTCGGTTGCCCCTCCAGGTTTGGTAGGCGACACGTGGGTGTCCCCTCCGGGTATGGGCTTAAGTATCAGGCAGGCTGTTAGGTACACTTAGTGCCATCATCCTGGGTTTCCACAGATGAGAGGGTGTGAGCTCATGAGTATGGGTTGATTTGTGTCATGTGCATATGGAGTGATGGTTTTTATTACACTGTTATATATATATTGGCTCCCGGTTTGGATTATATATATACGTGTGTGTATGTTTTGGATTTGAACTAACCATGCAGGAGATTCCCATCACTGAATTGTTTTTCCCCCGAGGTAACTATTTTCCTACTGGGCATTGTATGCTCACCCCCCTTACATTCCTCCTCAGGTGGTGTCCAGTGCGATCTTGGTGATCAAGAGGAGTAAGAGGTCATCCCGATTGCAGTTCGCCTCTTGGTAATGCTAGGAGTTTGTAGTTATAGTCTTTGGACTATTTGGATTTTTGTATTAGCATTGAACCAAGATTACTGCTCTCTGTTTTGTCTGCAAACTTATGTATGTCATTCTGATAGTCTGTTGTGAATGATGATGATGATGCGGAGTTTGGCTTCTTTTTAATTAATTTTATGTTTTTAAGTAATTGTTCAATTTATGTTTGGTGGTGTATACGAACTGTAGGAGTGGTTCACGGGATGGAATTCCAAATATTTTATTTAAATGGACTGTTTTTATAAAAACTAGAACTTTTGACACTTTTCAAATAAATTAAGGAATTTCCCACCTTTGTGAAATTCCCCTTCTGCCACTAGTCCGGGTTTT
Source organism: Parasponia andersonii (assembly GCA_002914805.1). Classification (NCBI taxonomy): domain Eukaryota; kingdom Viridiplantae; phylum Streptophyta; class Magnoliopsida; order Rosales; family Cannabaceae; genus Trema; species Trema andersonii. Next base: position 53,702 of record JXTB01000899.1, on the reverse strand, counting down.
GGGTCGTGACAGAGTTAGTAGTAGATAAGGTAGTTTTCATTGCACCAGCACCAGCACATCAACATCAACATCACCATCACCAAACTTATTTTTGCTTCTTAGCGACGATTTTATGTCACAATAGCCAGTTTAAGTAATTTTGACAGAGAATTTAAATCATATTCTATTAATCTAAAATCAGTTTTCATAAAAAAAATTAGAAAGATAAAACTAAATATTTATCTTTTTAACTTTTTTCATAAAATCTGTTTACGAATACGTAGAATAAGATTTGAATTTGAATCTTATACTACTAATGTCAGCCTTTATTTATCCTAAATAAGCTTTGGAAACGTCGGATCCTTAAATATATCAATATCAAGTTTAGTAAAGCACCGTAAATGTCATGTCGTTAAAAAAAATGTCGTTGACTTGATGGACCAATGTTGTACGAAACATAATGAACAAATAGAAATTAGTTGACAGCTATTATATTTACGGAAAAAAAAAAAAAAAAGAAAACCTCTGCAAAACCAGAGCTGGTCTAGTGTCGATGGATTATGCCAACCCTGGACTCAAAGACTTAACGCTAAGTCTAATTTAGTCTCTGACCAACAACATGGATCCTCAAAGGAGGTTCCAAACGTGTCTGGCCATCACGACACTTAGCGAGTAGGGAGAAGGTCGCCGCTAGGGGAAAATTCCAATCTTGATGGGGGCTTTGGTGAGCATTGATGGCTCTAATATCGCAAGGAAGACCATCTTATTTACTCTTTCATTAACTTCTATGCTGATATACAGGCAAAAGTTTGAAAAAATAATAATAATCTAATTTAACAGTTATTTTTTAATTTTTTTAAAAGACAATTATTTCTGATTAGTCAATATCTGAGTAGCTAGGACTTCTTTGAGACAATAAATTGAGACAAATGATTTTATTCTTACGTAGATGGGAGAAAGGAAGAAACACTTCAAATAACGTATCACGTTAAGAAGGGACATCAAATTGAAATTCATGCTTCACGACATTTTGGATCGTTTTTTTGCCATCTCGAATCTTCAAAGCTCTACTTAATATGGCAGATTTTGTGCCACGCTCGATCTTTTCTCTCTCTCAATATATTATTACGTACTCTCTTAATCACTTCATACGAATTAATAAAGAGGTATTATGAGAAGATGGACTAGGGAAAGAAACTAATCCAACTATGATTCCTTGAAAACACACAGCCATAAAATATAAATTATACATAAGTATATTAAGAATCCTAATAATATACGGCAACACTATACTAGGAAATAGTCTTTTGCTTTGTGTCGTTTCTTTCTAATAAGTACTTATATCATTTATATGATCGATTAGATAAATTTATTTATCTATATATATCTATATTAAACCGTAGAGAAAAAAAAATGTAATAACTTCTTTGATCAGTATTTTATTTTTAAAATTTTTAGAAAATTCCTAATTAAACTCTTTTTTTTTTCATGATATGATTAATCATATTATTATTTTTTCATGCTATAATTAGTTGCAATATATACATGTGTTATATAATATAGTATTTAATTTAATATTAATAATACCTTAGAATAAATTTAGTTCATCAAACTCATCAAAATAAATATAGAAATAAATACATTTTTTAATGTTGTAATATATTGAACCTAACAATAAATTAAGTTTAATGTATGCAATATTAAATTAACTCACGCAAATATATATATATATATATATATTGAACATAAAGTATGTTGTAATATATTTAACCTAACTATAAATTAAGTTTAATGTACGTAATATTAAGTTAACTCACACAAATATATATATATATATATATTAAACATAAAGTAGAGAGAAAGATAAAAAATGTGATAGTTTCTTTTATAAGTATTCCATTTTAAAATTTTTTAGAAAATTTTTAATTTAACTCTTATTTTTTCATGATATGATTGATTATATTATTATTTTTTTAATATTATAATTAGTTGTAATATATACATATATTATATAATATTGTATTTAATTTAATATTAATAATTTCTTATATTAAATTTAGTTCATCAAAGTTGTTTTACATTCATTCCATCAAAATAAATACAGAAATAAATACATTTTTTAATATTATAATATATTATATATAATTATAAGTTAATTATAAATTAAATTTAATGTATACAATATTAATATCAACTCACACAGACCAGGGTAGGACTAGTATTAATAATATTGTATGTTTATGTGTGTACGTGGGTTTGGTTTATATCACGGTAAGTATCAGAACAATACGGCCTCTATGTATTAGTAATGACTATATATAGATGTATAGCGTATTAAGAGACATGAGATTGATGTTATGAGAATTTTGAAGGAGTTGATAAGACCAAGAGACAGTCGAATGTATAAAAGAGTCAAGGGCTTGCATGAGAGAACTTGAGAGAAAAGACATCAGATACACTTTTCAATTTGAAGAGAATTACGGGCTTGGATAAGACATTTGCAGATCGGATCAGATCAGTTAAACATATTTTGTGAAGATAACACTCTATATTAATTTTGGAAAAATAATACAAAAAATACTACTTTCTCAAAATAATTATTTTTCTATATGACATTCATTAATAGTTTTCTAAATATTTTAGTTATTGGAAACCAAAAAACTAATTTAGCTATTGAAAACTAATTTAATTTTGTTATAATTAATAATCAAATCTTAAAGAAACTAATTTGATTACCGAAAACTAGAAAACAAAGGTTATTAGAAACTAAAAAAAAATGTTACTTAAAAAACTAGTCTGATTTGCTAAAAAGTGAGTTAGCTTACGATGTATTTGGAAGCCCCCCGTCCAAACGAGTATTTTACAGAGAACTAACAAAAGAATTCCATTAATAACTGGCTGCTTTGATTCTTTAGAACAACTAAATGAATTTAGTAAATCTTTTTAGGAGGTCAAAATGACTATAGATAGAATCTATCCAATTTTTATAGTGCCATGGTTAACTAAATTAATTTCTCAGTTTCTAGTAGCCAAAATATTTAGAAAAATGTCACTGAATGTCATAAGGAAAAATAATTATTTTGAAAATATCATATATTTGGGATTATTTTTAAAAACTTATGTGTAAGTGTCTAAATCCTAAATAATTTTGCAGATGCATTTTCTGAAATTTGTACTTTGTGCTAATCAGATAGAATATGCTTAGAATATTTCTAAGAAATGGCTTTTTTTAGATTGATTTTAAATATAGCCATTTTTATACCTATTTAATAAATGATCGTTTTATAATTTATTGATAAAAGGCTTTTCTCTAGTTCATCTACTTTATGAAGTAAATCAATTTTTCAAAAAATAAATCAATATATTTTGATATAGTAGTGCCTAAAACAATTATTTGTAAGGTAACAGATGCATTAAAAATTTACAAAATTAATAGTTTTATACCAAAATCACCACCCACAAAATGTCAAAATTAAACGGTGAGAGGTCACGAGAGAATGAGGAAAAAAGGGCAAAAATGGATGTTAATCAATAGAAATTGCTATAAAACTTAAATGATAATAAAAAGACTAACAAAGGTAAACTTTAGTCCAATAAGTGAATTTCAGTCTAATTTCCTTTAGTTTCTTCCCAAAATGTGGGACCTGCAGTTGAATCGCCTGAAGGGAAATGGAGTTGGAATGTATCTTCTATTTTGGGCCAAATTTGATTTTGTTTTCTTTCTACGCTATAGGCTTTTGGCCCATGTTAGTGTGATGGGCCACTTTTTCTTTGGAAAATGGACTTAATTTGGTGAGTAATTTTGGCTAAAATGACTTTTTTTTAAGAATATCACGATATTAGCGATATTCACTATATTTTATGATCCTAAACTATATTTTATGATCGTAAACTTACGAAATTTTTAGGACCAATCAAATTTCACTACTGTAGTGTCTACCCGGTACTAATATCTACAAAATATTCTTTAAAAAGTCAAGTTTGGCCTAAAACTCTAGAACTTAGGTCCATTTCCCCATTTGTTTTTTCTTCCAAAACTTGAGACTTGGACCATTCAATATCGAAATAAGGGTTACATTACATGCCCACGTGTTAAGAATAAGCAACGAGACATGATATTAGTGATAGTACTTCATTTCTCAGAATCTTTGTGGATATGTAGTCACTAAAAAAGACACATTGTTTGAATACATGTAAGACACATTGTTTTTGAATATACGTAAGACACATCGTTTGCATTACTATCAAACACCATTCTTCAATTTAGAATTTTTCAAGAGAAAGAGAGAGAGAGAGATCTTTTAACTAACGGAATCTTTGATATAATACTAGCAATACAACGTAGAGTTTTTAAATTAAACATATATTCGAATTAAAATGACAAATATTTTTAACAAGTGGTTGCTTTGTTCCCCATATATAACACAAAGCAACAATAACCATCACCACAACATCAAGTGTACGTAAGCAATATCCTAAGATGAGATCCAAATTATTGCTTTTTAGACCATAGAAGACTACTCAACCATATGCATGTGCATGTAATTTCTTATTATTATCATTACTTTATTATTGTTATTGTTGTTGTTATCGCTTCTTGACACTATAGATATTTGTTACTTTCTCTTAAAATTTTTTCCAAAAAGGATTATTCTGTCCTTTATCTTGCCTTTTGGAACCTTAACATGTATAAAGCAAATAATAATATGAATAAAATGATAGACTATCATATACTTTTTCATTAGCTTTGCCCATTTAGGAATTGGACAAAACAAACATCGCTTTTGCCACAACTGGCTCTTTTCTTCGTCATTTTTTCCCCTTATATTTTGTTGTCACAATACCATTTGCCATTAGAAATTTTGTATTGAGATTTCAAAACCAGATGTATAAGCTCTAATTCTTGAAATTATAAATTTTTTACCCAAAAAGCTGTCCCTGATACCATCTAAACCAATGGATCAGCACAAGTTTGATAAATAAATATCATCCAGTGAAATTCCAACTATGCTGTTTCGACCTTTATGTGAATGTTTTTTTTTCTTTTTTGAGTAGAGAAAAGTAAATACTAATCTATCGGGTAGAGTCCTCTTTTTTTCTTTTTTTTTTTCTTTTACTTCTTTTGAAGAAGACGGGTATGGTCCATTTAAGCTTTGTGAAGCTTCTTCTATGTAATAGTTTTCTGAAATATTATGCTAAGTAAAGCTACTGATCTCGCTCTTAAAAGAGTGAGGAAAATCGAAATGAAATTTCCAAACATCCGAACCTCTGGGTGATAGGCTCTAATTGTATCTCTTGTCCGCATGCACTCATCAATATCTTGTATTGTTTTGTTGTTGTTGTTTTTTGCTAAATAAAAAACTTACATTGTATTTTTTTTTTTTTTACCCTAAATAAAAAGGGAAAACAGGTGTTCCCACGCTCCTATAAGGCCAAACCCATCATTCTCTCACTGCGAAGGTAGGGAACTGAGATTGTAGAGACTTGTGAAAGACATCTCTACCGCTACTACGTCACAGCTTTGATGGTTTTTATTATATTGCTCATTTTATTAAATGAAATTACCTTTTGATTAAAAAAAAAAGTACTAGTTCTAGAAATCTTTTTAACATCAAATTGCAAAAGGACCGCTACAAATACTCTATTTTGCAATTTTTTGATCTCCTGCTTGACAAGGAATCTACTATCTGATTTCATATTTTAATAACATTAATCATTTAGTCCAACCTTAAAAGCTAGTCTCAATATACAATCATATAATATTCATAAGGACTATAATACCGCATGAAGATGATAGTGTTTGAGTCTCAATAGAATTGAATAACATGTAAATAACAAAAAAAAAATGTCAGTAAAATAATCGGTCACAAAATTCACGAACCACTATTTTGTAGACAAAAGCTTAAAATTGGGTTTATTATTCGAGTAGAATTGAGCCAGACTATTTCAATACCCAAATTCTATTATGATAAAAGGAAATGAAAATCAGATTACTACCAATGATTATATATATATATATATATATATATATNCATTAAATTAAACGATTATTCAATGGATAAAATAAACATAGGTAAAAAAAAAATACTAGTAACCTATATATAAAAGGGAAAAACAAGGTACAAAACATAAAATAAAAATGAAAAGGTTCAGGTAATTGAAATTCCAATCCACAAAATAAAAATTTAGAATTTTCAGTATGACAACAGACTATTGCTTTTTATTTTGAGGGATTTCTCTGAATCAGTAAATTGTCACCAGCCAAAGTCCCACACGTAAAGGCAATTGAGTGCAAGACCATCGTTACTATACACCTGTCCCTACTATGATTTCGGCCTCATAAAGCTAATCTTTGAGGATAGTGATACGCATCATAGACCAATATTTCTATACTTGATTTCACACCCAAATCTACGTATTGTAGCTCTACTTTACGTAAGATAGATAATTTTCCTTTTTTGGTGCGATGCTGAAACTGAAACCAAAATAATAATAATAATAATAATAATATTTCCAATTTACGTAATATTATTTTTTAAGAAATTGTTATAATTGATAATAAATGATAATATCAAAAAACAAATCCCACCACTTCAATGTTTTATCAAAAAAATCAACACATTTCTCTTTATATCAAATTAAACATTTAATTTGTATTTTCTTATGAAATAGAACTGGATCCACACATTTAGTCAAAATTAAAATTTTAGTTTGTCGAAAAAGATAATTTGGCTCTTAAATTCATAAAATATATAAAAGATTGTAAATATTGAAACCAATTATTATTTTCTTTCTTTTAAAACAAATATTTTAAGCAAAAATAATGATTATTAAGAATAAAAATTATGTCATTCTTTTTCTTTTTAACATTTAATTGTTTTAAATAATTTAAACTAATTTTAGCTTCAATAAGTATTATTTTCAATTAAAATGATTGAAAAGGAAAGAAAAATGAGTTTTTTCTTTTTTTTTTTTTAATTTTTGTCGTTCTATTTTTTTTAATAATTTTTTTTGAATAATTTAAACTTTTGAATAAAAGAATAATAAAATAATAATTTTTTCTAACTTTTGTCATTCTTTTTTTAAAATTTTTTTGAATAGTTAAAACTTTTTTAATTTTTGGTAATTATTATTTTCACTTCAAATAATTTTTTTAGAAAAAAAAAGACAAAATTAATTAGTTTTATATATCTTTTATGAGTTTAAAGGGTGAAAATGTCTTTTTAAATAAACTAAAGTTCTAATTTTGACTAAATATATGGGCTTAATTTTATTTGATAAGAAAATACAAATTGAAGGTTTAATTTAATATAAAAGAAAAAGTCTGAATTTTTTTTTTTTGATAAAACACTAGACATGGTGGGTTTTTCTTGATATTATCCCTTAATAATAATAATAATAATAACAACGATGATGATGTTGATGGAAAAATGACAACACAGGTAAAAATAATTGGATTGCATATGGCACCTAGAGGAAGCGATTGCCACCGATTTTTATTTTTTATTTTTGTAAATAATATGTAAATTTTTAACATAATTAGTCTTTGCTTATTTAAATTTAGCATTTACCTCACAAATTTATAAATTTTTAAGTATGTCTTTTAAGCTTTAAGACTTTGAGTTAGGCCTTTTAACAATTGAAGCACGTTTGATGTTTACCTATATGAATTAAATTCATGGCTTTACTCCTTATTGTAAATTATATTTTTATTATAGGCTTATAGTCTAGTAGCGTTTTTGTTTTGATAAAGGGGTAAAGAAATTGATCTCTAGACCTCAACATTGAATTATTGAATTAGATGTCGTTACCAATCATATTAGGTCTGCGACTACTTTACAACCTAATAGCTAAGTAGTCTTTTGGCCAATAAAAGATTTTTCAACATATAAGAAAATGGAATATGGTAGTCCATTTTAATTTGAGTTGTTAAAGTGAAATCAATTTAATTATAAACAAAAAATTAATCATAGCAAATAAACTAATAAACACGTACTTTCTATGGATGTATCTATTTAGTTTTTGAGTAATATATTTAACGCTGCCTTGTTTATCACTCGAGACTTTTCTCACCTCAGAAATAATATACATCTCAATGTAGAATTTCTTTGCAAAATAGTTCTTTTGAAAGAATACTTTTAGATAAACACTTATTTTTTAAAAACTCCTTGCAAAATATTAGTTCAAAATTGTAAAATTGATTTATAAAATGGAAAATAAATTTGAAATTTGACTTGAAAAAAATGGTAAAAAAATTTTAGCAATTATGTTTATAAATTTGATAAGAACCCAAATCATAATCACCATCCGATTGAAAATTTAAATGATAAATTAAAAAACTGTTTAGGTAGTTTTAGATTTTAGGTGACATAATTATGTATTGATTGGATATAAATCCTGATATCAAAATTATAAAATAATTTGAGTTATCATATGATCAAAATGACAAAGATTAAATGCTTTCGAAAAAAAAAAATGACAAAGATTAAAGGTATTTACATCTAGGGCACTACTAAGCCTCTCACAATGGAAAAAAGATTTATCCATAACTATTTTCAAAACTAATACACATATTTAAAATTACTTGAATACTATATTCCTTAATACACCCTAAAGTACATTTTTCTTCAATAAATTTCATATTATTTCCATTATCGCCGTTATTTGTAGCATCATGCCACCACCGTTAGTCCTGATTATGATATCAGCATCATATTCGACTGTGATTGGACTCTCAAAAGTTTTGATTGATTTTTAACTAGGTTGGACCACTAATTTTAAATGTTTGATCTTGATCAAATATGATCTGCCGTCTCATTCACTTTTTTTTCCTTTTCGACTTGGTAGAAAATTTTAAATTGGAGTAAATTTTGGGGTTGTTCTGAACTTTCAAAATTTTCATTAAATAAAAGTACTAATTTTATAAATGCTTTACAGTTTGTCTATTTTTTCATCTGATGCTTTATAAACAAAAAAAAAAAAAAACTAGTGATCTGAATTGATAAATGACTCGGAAAATTAGGACATAAGATGAATTTTATTATTATTATTTTTTTGGGTGAGATGTAGAGTATAAAATAAATTATGTTGGAGTCATGGGCAGTTATCTGGAAAAATTAAAATAAAAAAAACGGAAAAAAATTATTCAAGTTATACATTTACTTTTGAAAAAATAAAAAGCAAAAGCTACAATTCGTAATTTTAACAAAAAGTCGAGAAAAAGGATCATAAACTAATTAAGGTTTCTTCAAAATTAAATTAATGGATCAAGGGTATGCTACAATTCGTAACTTTTTTTTAAAAAAAAAAAGTCCAAAAAAGATCATACACTAATTAATCCTATTAATCCTCTAAGTAGAAAATCTTATTTTATTAAATTTTAAATTGCGTTATTTTGATCATTAAACTATTAAATATACATTATTTTAGTTTTTTTTGTTGTATATTTTGTTTGAAACTTATCAGAAAGAATACATAAGTTGTAATTCTCATTATATATAAGTGATTTTAACAAAATATGGCATAAGATGTAATTCTCATTATATATATAAATGATTTTAACAAAATATCGCATTTTGTACAGTTTTACATTATATTATTATCCAATGTATCACTAATTTTTGTTAAACCAATTTAATTCATATTCTAATTTCTTTATAATATTAAATTATGCTTTTAAATATAAAATAAATACAACAAAATAATAAAAGTGATTTATATGCTCGTTCTGTTAAAAGTAAAGCTAAAATACAACTAAAAGGATTAAACTTAAATTTTTTTTATTAGTTTAAAGATCAAAATGACGGAATTTTTAGTCTAAGAACTAAAATGAGATTTTTTTTTATAATTTAAGAACGAACAAGATTATTTGTCTAAATTAAAAATTAAATTAATGGAACAATGGTGCGATAGTTGGTGAGTTATACATGTATATCTACCCTCTTTTTCTTTTTTCTTGCATTTTTCTTACTTAAAGAAAGCTGTGTTACACGTAATAAAAGGAAGAGGCTAATAAAAAAAATCCATTTGTTGTCCTATCTAATTAAATAAAATTTAATCCTAATAAATGCCTATGCCACCAAGTTAGCCCAAGATAAATTCTTGGATAATTAATTTGATTAGAGGTGAACGAATGATTCTTCGCCAAAATAAAATAATAATAATAATAATAATAATAATAAATGACGGTGCCCCCTGTTTTGGAAAATCCAACTCAAAATGCTAAAACGACGCCGTTTATCAATCTTCACCAACTTAACCAACGACGTCGTATCATCTCAACCATTGCAACTTTACAAAGATAACCCTGCCGCGTCATATTTCTACCCTCCATCTCACCCGAAATCCATTAAAATCTGAGTGGTGAATCTCGAAAATTAAATCAGAATCAGGGGTAATTTCGTAACGTGGCGACTTTATATATCCAACCTAGCCCCTCCGTACTCCATAGTCTGAAAGAGGGCGAGCGGAGCAGAGGAGTTTCCGTTATCCATTCAATTTCTCTCTCTAGAAATTTTTCTCTCTCTCTCTCTCTCTCTTCAAAATTTCTTAGGGCTTTTTGGTTTTGGAGGCCAAATCTTTTGAATCCGATTGTTGAGAGTAGCCATGGTGTCTGATTCGGTCGCGAACGCTTCGATTCCTTCGGCTCCATACAACTCGAAGGATTTGGGGAAGAAGAAGAGGGTGAGATTTCATTTCAATCCATTTTTTTTGGTTTGATTTTTTGGCTAAGATTTTTATTTTTTATTTTTTTTTTTTTTATTCTGTTCAATCTTTTTAATTTTTTCTTTGATTTTTATGGTTGGGTTTTTAGGCCAGGACTGCGAAATTGAAGCAGTGCAAGCTTGATGTTCGTCGTGAGCAATGGCTTTCACAAGGTATGCCTATGATCTCTCTTTATATTTTTGTTGATGGGTTTATGTGTTTTATATTTACCGATTATATATACGCATGGTTATTTGGGGTCTGCATGATTATTTTTGTAGGATTGGTAGTTTTTGGTTCTGTAATTTATTTGATTTATTTTGATTTTATTGGCATTAGTTGCTGTCAAGAACAAGTGTTGCAAGGATGAAATGAATGGTGTTCAAACGGGCAAGGAAAGGAACCGTTCTTTGGGGAATTTAGAGATGAGACGGATAGGGGAAGAAAATGGCGGACAGGGCCATCATAATGATAGCGATTCTGACTCGCCATCGAACAGTCCGTCTAGTCTGACTAGCAGTGTGTTGGGAAGCAATGATTCGGGGACGAACTTTACTGGGTCTAGCAGTAGTAGCAGTTCCAGCAGCAGTAGTGGTGGTTGTTGCTCCGGAAGTATTACAGAGGAGGAGGAAGAAGATGATGGGTGCTTGGATGACTGGGAGGCTGTGGCTGATGCTTTGGCCGCCAATGACAAGCCGGAGAACCCGTGTGCCAAATTACCTCCGGAGCACGAGCCTGTTTCCCAAATGGCTTCTTCTTGCCAAGGAACTATTGGGTCGGTTTTAGGTATTGGAAACTCGAAACCTGAGTGTGCAACAACGGTCTCGAGAGTTTCAGGGAATAGCCGGGCATGGAGGCCGGATGACGCGTTGCGCCCCCAGTGTTTGCCAAATTTGTCAAAGCAGCTTAGTTTGCCTAACTCGGACAGGCAACATTATGGCTGTGGAGGTGTCCCATGGGCCTGCAACAACATAATTCCCCCACCATCTTCCTGTCCAATATGCTTTGAGGATTTGGATTTGACGGACACAAGCTTTTTGCCTTGCCTGTGCGGTTTTAGGCTCTGCCTCTTCTGTCATAAGAGAATTCTTGAGGAGGATGGTCGCTGTCCTGGATGCAGGAAGCCCTATGAGTGTAATCCTGTTGAGGCAGAGGCCAGTGTGCGAGGAGGTGGCCTTACGTTCCGGTTGGCTCGTTCTTGCAGCATGATTACAAGGTCTTAGGTCTCTGTTTTCATGAGTTATGTATGGTGGGATTTTTCTTTCTTTGTTTCGATCTATTTTACTTTCGTGTGTCTTGTGTTCCATTAGTCTTAGACTTTGATTTCATTAGTTAGATGTGGGCATAGGGTTTTGAGCACCCGAGAGTTGAGCTGTTTCTTTTGAGTTTGGTTCTTATCTTTATGGTGCATGTGCTAATGTAGAGGACTAAGTGTTCGTATGTGAATAGATATGGTGGTACAGAAATTCAATACATGAAATAATAATACACTACGTTATGGTATTCTTCTTTTAAGTTCCTAGTTTTCTGTTTTTCTTATTAATTATTGTATATGAACTTGACATAATAGCTGTTGTTTTGTGTAGAAATCCCTTATTTGCGATTCTAATATTTTTTGAAGCATTCTCTACTTAGTTGACTCGGCTATTAAATTTTGAGTGAGCACTTCAATGCTGTCTTTTCATATGGTGTTGTTTTATGAATGACAGTTTCCCTCTTTCCAATACTTTTTTTTTAATGGCCTAACACTCGGACTTTAGGCAAGATTTGCAAGAAATCTATTTGAGTCTTTAGGCTTTAAAGGTTAGAACAATCGATTGTGTTCAAATGCATTGAGTTCAACTCTGATCATTGTTTATATCTGGATCACATATTATGTATAAATGCCATTTCTCCATGATTGCATGAAATAAACCTGAATGCTTTCTGACTTTTAGGCATTTTCACAGTTAAGCTGGTAAAGAGTGAAGAGAAAATATATTAGGTTGGGCGCTATAGATTGTAAGACTTGCTTTACATTAATGGTTAAGGAGGTCTGTGCGGATCGTTAGCAGTATGGTCTTTGGAGTTTCTCAGTTATTATCATATTGTTGACTTTCTTGTGTGCATCCAGTATGGGTGATAGATGAAGGTAGAAGGTATTATTAAGTTTCTGTGAGATTTATTGTTGATTATTTGCTAGTCCACTGTCCAGAAAAGAACTACATATCAGCAGAGCGCAGGAAAGACAGGAGCAGAAAATCTTGATAGTATGATTTGTTAGCTAGTCCATTGTCCTGTACTATTTGCCAGCCGATTTTTAGACTTAGTTAGGTCATAATTCTTGAGGTATGAATTCCAACTATGCTATTGGCGTATAAAGTTAGTTACCAGGGATTAGTGTTTGTAAATCTAATATAAACTGAAGTATTGGATTTTCTTGATTTGGAAAATAAGACCAAGCAGCTCGCAGCAGATTTCAGTTATGAACTATAAAGAATCTCGGAAAAGCGATTCATTAGGACCAAAGAATAAGTTGTCATTGAGTAACTTAAGTGTAGGCGAGGGTCATATCTAGTTAATGGTCCTTTCCTACTGAACACAGAAGAAAGTGTCATTTAGTTGCTGTTCTGTCTTTTTAAGTTGGAGGTATTCGATAATTCTAATCTTATCCTAATCAATCTGTTAGCATTCATAACATATTTTTCCTTGAAATGACAGTATCTTGAAGATGTGTTGTTTATGATGTCTTGTATTTCTGACCACCCTTGACTGATGTCTTTTCTTCAAAAGCGAAGAAGGAACTGATAAAAAAGGGAAGGAACGAATAGTATGTCCAGGAAATCAAGCATAAGGAGTCTACATGATAAATATTCTTAACTAAGGAGTTCTCATCCAGCTACAGTATGGAAACCTGTTGTAATACACACCATCCTACTTGTTTTGGAAGTACATTCATTTTTAGCCATTTCATTCGTGTATATTAGTAGGGGATGTGTGTAATGATACTGATTCTTGCATGAAATTTCTCTGTGTAGAAATGTATGTGGGAATCATGACATTAATATCAGTTTCTATCATTTTGCCAGATGGGCACTTCTTTGTTATGTATCCATTGGTTTACGGCACCCGTGTTTCGATATTCAGTCAAATTGTTCAAGTAAAGATGCTTTGAATTTTGATTTTGAAGGCTCACAATCATGTTATCATCTCTCGAGCACGTTTAATTTTATTGACATCTAGATTGGTATTAATGAACCCGATGATTTTAGAGACTTGCTCGAAATGTTTTGCACTATTAGTTAACAAGCTTAAGTGAAAACAAACCAATTGGAGACCCTTTAGCAGAGTCTCTACTAAGAAGACCATTGAACAGAACCAATGAGTCTAATGGGGAGACCATTTCTCCCCATTTTCCTGAAACTCTAATGGGGCAGCCTGTTAACAGAACCAAGACCTTGTACTATTGAACGGTGATTGGTTGTTTGCATACAAATACTTTATTGCTCTATTCTACTATTAAAACCATCGACGGAATAAACTATGAATTCTTAACTCCAATCCCATGTTGACATGTGGATTGGAAGAGAAACAGTGTAAAGTCTCTTCTTAGCCATGTATGAGTGGCTGAATTTCATTTAACTAGCTTTCAAAAAAAAAAAAAAAAAAAAGGAATGTCATTTAACTTGATTCCAAGGGCGGGTGACGCGTTTGGAGTTGGCCAAATTTGTCAGAGCCAGGTTAGTTTGCCTAACTCGGACAGGCAACATTATGCTGTGGAGACAGTGGAGGTGTCCCATGAGCTTGCAACAAAATAATTCCCCACCATCTTCCTATCTAATATGCTTTGAGGATTTGGATTTGTTTGCCATGTCTGTGCGGTTTTAAGCTCTGCCTCTTCTGTCATAAGAGGATTCTTGAGGATGATGGTCACTGTCCTGGATGCCGGAAGCCCAATGAGCTTAATCTTGCTGAGGCAGAGGCCAGTGGGCAAGGAGGTGACCATACATTCTGGTTGGCTTGTTCTTGCAACATGATTACAAGGTTTTAAGTCTCTAGAGTTATGTATGTTGGAATTTTGCTTTATTTGCTTGTTCTATTTCAGTTGTGTGTGTCTGAGTTTCGCATTTTGCATTAGTCTTAGACTTTGATTTCATTAGTTAGATTTGGGATAGGGTTTTGAGCACCCGAGAGTTGAGCTGCTTCTCTTTCGAGTTTGGGTCTTATCTTTATGGTGCATACGCTAATGCAGAGGAATAAATGTTCGTATCTGAATAGATATGATGCTATAGGAACTCAATACGCGAAATAATAATACACTACGGTATGGTATACTTCTTTGAGTTCTTGGTTTTTAGTTTTAATGAATTATTATCAATGACCTTCACAGAATAGCTTTTAATTTTTGCGTAAAAATTTCTTATTTGCGTTTTTTATATATTTTGACGTGGTTCTTCTTAGTTGACTTGGCTACTGAATTTTGAGTGAATCATTACAACTGTATCTTTTTATCTGGAGGTGTTTTATGAAGTCATTTTCATTATTTCAAATGCTTTGTTCGATAGAAATTTATGAGTGAGAGAGAGTGTGTTGAAATTCAAACTTGTTCATGAAAATGCCTTGGTGAAGAGAGTGAGTGGAGGGAAATGATATGTGGGTTTCGAAGCTGCATTAAGTGCGGGGGCAAGAAAAGCATGAATATCTTTACAACATCAAATCCTCTGGAGATATGAACCTTTATTAGCATTCTATCTCCTACAGATACACAATGAAAATAGCCGAGAGTAACCTTTATCAAAACAATTAGGATCTATACCAACCAGACCTCATTATCCCCTATCTCTCACTTAACTCAATTATGAAATTTACTTCCAAATCAATATCATGTCAAGATCAACAATAAACGAAAGCATAGTTCTAAGTGCCACCAGACGCTGCAAGTGGCAGAGATGAGGAGATATCATTGGTATCTTACGAGAATGAAGGTTTTGATTGAAAAGAGCATCTGCTCGTCCTAGAAGCAACAAGCCAGATCAGATCATTGACACAGAATCACTGTTGGCATTGCATGCTAATCCGCTTCTTCAATTCCTCCTCCGCACTTCAAAATCTGTAAACCAACAACAACAAATCTACAAGGTAAACTATTGTACGGAGAAATGTAATATGAAGACCTTGAACTTCACAAAGCTACAAGATGAAGAATAGAAGTCATAAAACTTTGAGAACATTTTCCAAAGAAAGTGGCATGAATCCATATATTACCTGCTTCAATACTTGTGTCGGATTATGTTTCTCGTCATTAAAACTTGCAACCTCTCCTTAACCTCTCATTTCCTTTCACGTTTCTCATCTAGCATGCCCTCTTTCTTTGTTGTCTACAGCGTAAAAACACAAGAACAGTTAGGAAATATTGTAAATAAAAAAGAGAAAAAAAAAAAAAAAAACTAAGAACAGCATTAGTTTCGAATTTCACCATGATTAACCTAAAATTGCCTCCGTCTTTTCTTATTCCAAAACAAAAAAAAATAATCCAAATTCTAATAACAAATCTCGATCAAAATTCCATGAACAAATGAAAAATGCGCATAAAGACTACTTTACTTTCTCATATTATAATTTTCTAACACTCCAAAGCTTCTTTAGTTTCTGATAACTCTATGAAAATAGAGTTAATTGTTCTATTTTATTCATAATGTGTGTCCTAGAATAATTTTAATTTAGATTTTAAGTAATTTAAGTTGTTTTATTTTATTTTGGTTTAGATTTAGTTTTATTGAATTTTATGTTATTTTGTTAGGATTAGGTGTTTTAATTTAATTAGTTTAAGTTAATTTAATTTGAAATATATGTTTATTAGATTTAGATTTTTGATTTAATTTAATTTTGATTTGATTTAGGTTAAATAGAAAAGAAGGAAAAAAAAAAGGGAAATTCGGATTACAGTTTAGCTGTTGGATCAATCGGATTAACGGTTTTGATTGAAGAGTGCACTTCACGCACAAAGGCTGAGAGTGGGGAAGGTAACATAGGGGACAGCCGAAGCCCACGCGTAAGAAAGTGATAGCTTTTGTGTCTAATCTGGTGCTTCTCAGTCATGGTACAACCATATTTTGTTCTAATGAAAAAACGCCACATCATCTAGTCAAAGTCAGAGTTCTCTTCAACCAATCATAGCCCCAGAACGTGCTAAGCTCACGAAAATGTGCTGTATCGGATAATTACCAAAGTATCAGATTTTGAATAGAAACATAAGGAGAAAGAGAGAGAGAAGGAGAGTAAATGGAAAAGTGACACCAATCAGAGTTGAATATTGGAATCTTTGTACAACTTAAACATTCTCTTTCTTCAGCTATAAAAGGACTACAGAGCTAAAGGAAAAAACACACCATTATAGAGAGAGGAACACAATAGTCTAGAGAGAGTACTTGGAGGCCAAATTGGAAGAGGAGGCTTGCAATTATTCTCAAATATTCCCTACTTTGCTCAACCTTTATTTGTTTGTTTTAGTTTTTCATTATGTCGCAAATTTTTATTTTTAGTTTTGTTATTTTAGTTATGAACTAAATTAATTTTCTAGGATTGCAATGAGATCTCTATATGCAGTTTGAATTATGATGTTTTCTCTTTGATTTTGCAATTTTAATTTACGAATTGCTTATTCTATCTTACTCTTAATGCATTTGAGTGCTTGATCACCGCTTAAATTGGTATTGGTAATTTGTATGCATTTGGAAAAAGAATTTCAGATTTAGACCTGGATAGAATAATACATGATCATGCTTATATGAGTTTATGTAGGATAGAAATATACCTATATAACATGTGCAATTGTTGAAAGACCTTACTTTTAATGAATCTTTTCTTAATCTAATTCACATAAGAATATAGTGAATTATTTAGAGGAGATATTTTTACATGATTATAGGAAGAGGCTTGTAGATACACTAGGGTTCTTGATTGACAATTCGGGTTAAATAGTAATTCAAAGAGGGTAACTAGTGATTTAGGCATACATAGAGTGAAAATTATAATCCTAGGTTTATTTTCATTGGGATTTGATAAATTATTTGCACTCTTTAATTTTATTTATTTATTTTCTTGTTTTCTTTTAGTTTAAATTTTAATTTTAGATTTTTTTTTTTTAAATTGATTGTTTGGATAAATTAATAATTAGTGTAGGTTAGTACTTAACGCATTATAGCAATTTCTCTGTGGAAACGATATCTTTATTCATTACTTTATTATTTATTCGATACGTACGCATGCGTATAAAAATTTATAACAAGTTTTTGGCACCGTTGCCGGGGAAATTATTTTATAATTTTTTGTTGATACTAATATCGATTAATTGAGATTTAATTCAAACTTTTATTTTATTAATATTAGTATTATTTTATTTTATTTTTATTTATTTATTTATTTATTATTATTTTTTATAATCTCAAGTACCCTTTAGCAGTACATGAGACGTACGAGAAGTTGGGAGCTTTTACCGTTAGATCTTGAAATTGAAAGAACGCTAAGGGAGATTCGAAGAGCAAAAAATCGACAAGCAAATCCTCCAGCACTAATGGGTGATCAAGACGAGACAAAGCCTCTGTGTGATTATGCTATCCCATTGATTGATGGCCTCAGTTCAAGTATTTGAAGACCTACCATTAATGCTAATAACTTCGAACTGAAGCCTGCTATTATTCAAATGATTCAGAGCTCAGTCCAATTTGGAGGATTACCTAGTGATGATCCGAACCATCATATTGTGAATTTTCTGGAAATTTGCGATACTTTCAAGTACAACGGAGCTTCTAATAATGCAATCAGGTTGCGGCTTTTCCCTTTCTCTCTACAGGATAAAGCTAAGAGCTAGTTAAACTCTTTACTAGCTGGGTCAATCACTACATAGGATGATTTGGCATAGAAGTTTCTGGCAAAATTTTTTCCACCAACAAAGACAGCCGAGCTGCAAAATGATATCACTTTCTTCGTCCAATTTGACAATGAATCACTGTATAAGGCTTGGGAGTAGTATAAAGACATGTTGAGAAGATGCCCACATCATGGAATCCCGAAGTGGTTATTAGTTCAAACGTTCTATAATGGCCTGATGGGACATTTAAGAACAATAGTTGATTTAGCAGCTGGAGGTGCCTTGATGGGGAAATCGACTGAAGAAGCATATGACCTATTGGAGGAGATGGCAGCCAATGATTACCAGTGGTCGTTAGAAAGAATGAATCCAAATAGGGCAGCCAGCATAAATGAATTGGAGACTATGGCATCCTTAGCAACACAAGTTAATGCTTTATCCAAGAA
This sequence comes from Parasponia andersonii, assembly GCA_002914805.1. Lineage (NCBI taxonomy): Eukaryota > Viridiplantae > Streptophyta > Magnoliopsida > Rosales > Cannabaceae > Trema > Trema andersonii. The sequence continues at coordinate 34,724 of JXTB01000899.1, read as the reverse complement.
GATTGACTCGATGGGAATTCAGACAACACATAGGCCATATACAATTTGTGAGAATTACGGTGACAATCATATGATTGGCCAATGTCCTCTTACTATTTAATCAGCACAGTATGTCAACAACTTCAATCGACAACAGAACAATCCCTACTCTAATTTCTACAACCTAGGATGGAAAAATCGCCCTAATTTTTCTTAGAATAACACCAATAACCAAGGGTCCACTTCAGCTGGACATTTTATGCCTCCACCTGGATTTACGCAACAAGCCCTGCCACCATAGCAAGAGAAAAAGCCATCACTTGAGGAGATGTTTATGTAGTATATGGCTAAGAACGATGCAATTCTTCAAAACCAAGCTGCAACATTGAGATCTTTTGAGATGCAGTTGGGTCAATTAGCCAATGCTGTTAATAACCGTCCTCAAGGAACACTAGCAGGGAATACTGAGGTGAATCCAAAGAGAGAAAACAAAGAGCAGTGCAAAGTAATCACCTTGAGAAGTGGTAAAGAAGTGCAGGAACCTGTTAGGACTGAGGGCGGGAATATTGAAGAGAAACCGCATGAGAAGAGCTTACCAAAAGCAACATCTAAGCCTGAGATGAAATCATATAAACCACCGCCACCATTCCCACAGAGATTTTAGAAGAAGAATCTTGACTAGCAGTTCTCAAGGTTTTTGGAGATATTAAAGAAGTTGCATATTAATATCCTATTCGCAGAAGCTCTGGAGCAAATGCCCAGCTACGTTAAATTCATGAAAGATATTCTATCTAAAAAGAAAAGGTTGGGAGAATTTGAGACAGTAGCTCTTACAGAGGAATGCAGCCCTATACTTCTTAACAAATAACCTCTAAAGCTAAAAGATCCTAGGAGCTTTACTATTCCGTACAGAATTGGTGAGCAATTTTCTGGGCGAGCATTATGTGATTTGGGAGCCAGTATAAACTTGATGCCACTAACCATATTTAAAAGATTGGGTTTAGGGGAGGCAAGACCAACCACTGTCACCCTGCAGGTAGCCGATAGATCTTTTACATACCCAAGGGGAATAGTCAAGGATGTTTTGGTCAAGGTTGATAAGTTTATTTTTCCTGCAGACTTTATTGTGTTGGACATGGAGGAAGATTGAGAAATTCCTTTGATTTTGGGTAGGCCATTCCTTGCCACTGGAAGAACACTCATTGACGTACAAAAATGAGAGCTGACCATGAGAATACAAAATGAGGAGGTAACATTCAATGTGTTCAAGGCAATGAAGTTTCCAAGTAACTCTGAAGACTGTTTTCGTATTGATATAGTTGACAGAGTAGTTGATGAAGCTTATAGGAATACCACTATTGGAGACCTACTTGAAGATTCATTAATTAATTCATTTAATGTGAAGATACTAGAAGCCAGTGAGTATTTAAGCTTGCTAAATGCCGTGCCTCAATTTAATAAGACTAAGCAAAAATTTGAAGTTTTAGAGCGACCATCGGGCAGTGAACTATTGGTAAATTGATCTAACACTTAGGTCAATCATGTATGCATGTAGATATGAAAAATACATGATCATATCATGAACGCAACGGAAAAATTAGCGGATTTAGGTTTTAAAATTTTACATGAAAACAGTTTTCATAACCATATAACACACATGCATCATATACAGGATCATGTACAACATAAATCAAATCTAGATACAAATCCCTAGAGATGAGATTAGGGTTTACCTCTTGTAGCGTGTTCCTCCTTGATCTCTTTATTGATGGTGATCAAACCTCCAACCATAGATCTTCTTATCTATGCTCTTGCTCTTGGTTGATGAGGTGAGTGGGCACCAAGTCGAAACCTTCATTGGAAAATGATCAAGAATGCCTTCTTGATCCTATGGAACACTGAGATGTGAGATGGGACTGTGAGATAGTAGGAAACTTTTTCTCTCCTCTCTTTCTCAGCCTTGGCCGATTTTCCTCCCTCTCTCCCTGTGTCTATGCGTGTGACTCTCTAAGAGTTATTGTGCAGTTTTTTCTCTCATATACCTTATGTATATGGGACCCAAAACTGCTAACCCTAGTCCAATTAGGATTGGGCTTGTTCTCCCATTTGGGCTTTGGGTGTATTTTTATAAATATGTCCAACTCATGAAACTTATTTATAAAAATACTAACTTCTATGTAGAATTATTATTTTACACAGTTTCATGAAACTAATTTCACAAATACCACCAACCAATTAATGAGCTTAATTGAGCTAGACAAGGGACCTAATGGATCCAAATAATCTAAGCTATAATAATATGATAAATACATAATAACTCTTATTATGGTATTTATATAAATATTATTAGTAAAGGGGATACTCTACTAAAGGCCCAATACTGCACTCTTAGATTAAATGTCATGCCTTTTATAGAGATTTAATCAACTAACCTTGATTAACCGATTTATCTAGCATATTCTATACTACATATAGAATCCCTATACAATGCCGTAGTTGGATATGTGAAATTACCGTAATACCTCTCCAACACTTATTTACTTTTAAGTTACCATCTTTCTATCAAGGAATAATGTTGTCGATAATTTTATTCTCAATAGCCATTTAGACAAAATTATCAAGCAATTTACAAATTGAATACTAAGATCTTAGATTTAATTATTCCATGAATCTTGAAAGAGCCTAAAGTGGCATTAATATATAGTGCCCTTAACTATTTGGTGTTCCTAACAATTCATAAGCCATTACCTCCAATATACCAGAGTTCACCTCTAATTTCATAGAGGTTAGTCTTTTAACAAATCAAAAGGCTATAACCCATGAAAGCAAGTTCAGTCAAACATCAAGGATTAAGATCTATATGCTAAGAGCTAGTTTGTGATAATATAAGAATTGAGTTACGGCACTCCAATTCTTTATATTACTTGGTCCAGTTCAATACATATAACTTGTTTATGTTGTATTAGTGTTTCTATCAGAAGTCAGATACTTCAATGATTTGAGACACATCATTCTCGTTGAGATAGACAAACACTACAACCTATAGTAAATAAAGTATTCTATCCTTATTTACAGATTGTAAACTACTTCATTTAGACTTAGATAAAGAAACAAGTCTTCCCATAATTAACACTTAATCATATTGTTTCTTTATACACATATAAAGTCATGGAATCTTTTTCAGATGAATAAATTATTCAACTAAGATAGTTTAATCTAACAAATATCATAATTTTATATAAGAGAAAGTTATTTATACTTAAAAGGGTAAAATTAGAAATCTGCTTTTTAGGGCAAAAATCCCAACATGAACCTCATACTAAGCCATCTATTGAAGAACCGCCATCTTTAGAACTAAAGCCGTTACCGAGTCATTTGAGCTATGCTTTCTTAGGCAAGTTCTCTACTCTTCTTGTTATAATTTCAGCCGATCTTGATGACACACAGGAGGAGAAATTGTTAAGAGTGTTGAAAGAATACAAGAGAGCTTTGGGGTGGTCGATAGCAGAGATTCGAGGCATTAGTCCATCCTTTTATATGCATAAAATTCTGCTAGAAGATAATCATAAGGCTACAGTGGAGCATCAATGGCATTTAAATCCAATTATGAAAGAAGTAGTCAAAAAGGAGATAATAAAGTAGTTAGATGCCGGGATTATTTACCCAATTTTTGATAGCTCATGGGTAAGCCTAGTACAATGTTTTCCGAAGAAGGGTGGTATGACGGTGGTAGCTAACGAGAACAACGAGCTTATTCCAACAAGAACAGTAACCAGGTGGAGAGTTTGTATAGACTATCAAAAATTAAATAAAGCAACTCGGAAGGATCATTTTCCATTGTCCTTTATTGATCAGATGCTCGACAGATTAGCAGGATATGATTTCTATTATTTCTTGGATGGATACTCGGGGTATAATCAGATTGCCATATCGCCAGAAGATCAGGAGAAAACCATATTTACTTACCCTATAGAACTTTTGCTTTCAGAAGAATGCCCTTTGACCTATGCAATGCTCCAGCTACCTTTCAATGATACATGATGGCGATCTTTACCGATATGGTGGAGCAATATTTAGAGGTATTCATGGATAATTTCTCAGTTTTCGGTGATTCATTTGACATGTGTCTACATAATTTAGCTCTAGTATTGAAACATTATGAAGATACTAATTTGGAACTAAACTGGGAGAAATGTTATTTCATAGTCCAAGAGGGTATTGTACTTAGGCATCGGGTTTCGAAAAAAGGAATTGAAGTTGACAAAGCAAAGATAGAGACTATTGAGAAACTTCCTCCACCCGTAAATGTAAAAGGAGTTCGTAGTTTTCTTGGACAAACTGGGATTTATAGAAGATTCATCAGGGATTTTTCAAAGATTGCCAAACCACTGTATAACTTGCTGGAAAAAGGTAAAGTCTTTAATTTTAATGAAGTATACCTTAAAGCCTTTACCACTTTGAAGAACAAGCAAGTGGCAGCTCCTATCATTGTTGCGCCAGACTAGTTTATTCCTTTTGAGCTCATGTGCGATGCAAGCAATTATGCAGTTGGCACAGTTTTGGGGCAGTGCAAGGAAAAGATGTTTCATGCTATTTATTACTCTAGCAAGACATTGAACAATGCTCAACTCAACTACACGACTACTGAGAAAGAGTTGTTGGCTGTGGTATTTGCTTTTGACAAATTTAGATCCTATCTTATTGGGACTAAAGTAATTGTTTACACAGATCACTCTGCAATTACATACCTCATTGCCAAAAAGGACGCAAAGCCAAGGTTGATTAGGTGGATACTCCTATTACAAGAATTTGATCTTGAAGTGCGAGATTGAAAAGGAATAGAAAATTAAGTGGCAGACCACCTCTCAAGATTGGAGAATGGAAATAAAAAAAGAGATACTACTCTAATCAATGAGTCTTTTCCTGATGAGCAACTCTTTAGCATCGAGTATGGTATCCCGTGGTATGCAGACTATGTTAATTACCTTGTAAGCAAATAGTTACCTCTAGATCTTACATTCTAGCAGAAGAAAAAGTTTCTACATGATGTGAAATATTATTTCTGGGATGAACCATTTTAATTCAAGCAATGTACTGACAAAATTATATGGAGGTGTGTTCTAAAGGAAGAAATAGAAGACATACTATGTCGCTGTCACACTTCTGAGTATGGAAGTCATTTTGGAGGCAAAAGGACTGCAGCAAAAGTCTTCCAATCAGGATTCTATTGGCCTACACTGTTTAAAGATGCTCATTATTTTGTCTCGAGGTGTGATCGGTGTCAAAGAGTAGGTAATATTTTTCGTCGCTATGAAATGCCGCTCAATAATATTTTAGAAGTGGAAATCTTTGATGTCTGGTGTATGGATTTCATAGGACCATTCATTCTATCCTTTGGTAATCTTTACATCCTAGTAGCATTAGATTATGTGTCCAAATGGGTGGAAGCTGTAGCATTACTAACCAACGATTCTAAAGTGGTGATGAATTTCTTGAAGAAGAATATCTTTAATCGTTTTGGTACACCATGAGCTATTATCAGTGATGAGGGGACACATTTTTGTAATAAGAATTTTGAAGCCCTTCTTGCTAAATATGGTGTGACTCACAAGATTGCTACAGCTTATCATCTGCAGACAAGTGGGCAAATTGAGATTTCCAACTGAGAAGTGAAGAGAATTCTTGAAAAAATAGTGTCTCCCAATAGAAAGGATTGGTCTAGGAGGTTAGACGATGCATTGTAGGCATATAGAACTGCATATATCAATCAGTATGTCTCCGCATCGATTGGTCTTTGGAAAAGTGTGTCATCTTCCAGTAGAGTTAGAGCATCACATGTACTCGGCAATTAAGAAGCTTAATTTTGATATGCAAGTTGCTGGTGTTAAACGTCTCTTGCAGTTGAATGAAATGGAAGAGTTTCGCCTCCAAGCTTATGAAAATGCAAAGCTATATAAGGAGAAGACGAAAAGGTGGCATGATAAGAAGATACTAGATCGTCGATTTGAACTAGGTCACTGAGTGCTCCTCTTCAATCCATGGTTGAAATTATTTCTAAGGAAGCTCAAGTCCAGGTGGTCGAGACCATTTCGTGTCACCCAAGTGTTTCCATATGGAGCTATAGAGGTTGAAGATGAAGGGTCCAAGCGAATTTTCAAGGTTAATGGACAATGGCTTAAGCATTATTATGGAGGAGAGTTTGATCGGGAAAAGACCTCCATTACTTTGTCCAACCCGAACTGAAGCAACAGAGAGTCAGGTTGACGACTTAAAATCAAGCGCTTTTTGGGAGGCAACCTATGAACTTTTTCCTTTCCTTTTAATTTTTACTTTATTAGGTTTCTTTTCTTTTGTTATGTTTTGTTTGTTTTGTTTTGTATGTGTACTTCAATGATTCAATTAGAAGCCTCCACATGCGTGTGAAAATTTGAGGAATTTTTTTTTACCTTTTTTTATTATTATTTTTAACATTGAGGACAATATTAATTTTAAGTTTGGGGGTAGGGAGTCAAAATTTTCACAATAAAAAAATTAATTTAAAAAATAAATTAAATTAAATTAATTAAAAAAATCAAAAAATTTAAATTAAAAAAATAGTTTAGTTTTGTGTTCATGACCTAATTTGATTATCGAATGCCAATGATAAGAATTTGATTTAACTAAATAAGGTTCTTGGAAGAATGATGAATGTTATTTTTGTCTGTGTGCTTGATTCTGTGTTAGTTTGGATTTGCTTATGATTCTTTGAAATTTTGAGCACATGAATAGTTGCATTTAATTATTTTGCTTACTTAGCGAAAGTTTACGTGAATTAAGTACATTCTTTGATATCTCATTAATAAACTCTAGAACTTGTTTGATTATCACTTGAGGCGAAATCCTAAATTGCATTGCATTAGAGACATGATTTAGGCCGTCTCTAGATCGTTTGAGCCTTTCAAGTTTATTCTTGATAATTATTTTTCCTTAATTTATCTTTTGAGCCTATATTGACCTTTTCTTTGACACCCATATTTTAGTCTAGCTTTTAAATAGATTCCAACATTTTACCCTGCACCATGAGCACAATTGTGATTTTTGTTGAAAATATTATTGAGATATGTGATATGGGAGGAAGGGTGGTCTTGAGGAGAATTATTTTTTTGAGGCATGAAAAGAAAAAAAACAAAAAAAAAAAAGAAGAAGAAAGTACTATACCCATGTGAGGAAAAAAAAGAAGTGAAAAAAAAAATAGAAAATGTGGAGTAAAAGAAGAAATTAGAAAATAAGTTTGGAAGTGTTATATCAATAAAGTGTTGAGTTGAGTAGTATAAAGATCCGAGAATTATATACGTACTTAGAGTGATTTGAGCCATAAAAATATCTATTATCTTACCTATTACCCTAGTCATATGTTACAAGCTTAATAGAGTCCTAATGATTTTTGATGCAATGTTAGTCTACATTAGTTGAGAGTGGTATGAAAGGTAGGCTTATGGAGTTTATATATTTTTATCTTGAGATTTGTTATAACTTACTTGTTTGCATAAACTGATCTGAGTTGCATATGATTAAATGTAATTATTTATTCACACACTCAAGGAATCTATAGTGGAATCAGATTGACATTTGAATTGAAATTCTAGACCATTTACAGTATTCGGGGTTTTTCTTTGAGCTTTATATTATGTGAAATCTTTGAGGCAAATTTTGAGAATTGAACTTGGTCATGGTTTGGGACGTGTTTAGGTGTTTAGAAGTTTTGTTTAGGTTTTCTTTCTTCTTTTGCTCGAGGACTAGCAAAAATTCAAGTTTGGGAGTGTGATAACTCTATGAAAATAGAGTTAATTGTGCTATTTTATTCATTAAAAATGTGTGTCTTAGAGTAATTTTAATTTAGATTTTAAGTAATTTAAGTTGTTTTATTTTATTTTGGTTTAGATTTAGTTTTATTGAATTTTATGTTATTTTATTAGGATTAGGTGTTTTAATTTAATTAGTTTAAGTTAATTTAATTTGAAATATATGTTTATTAGATTTAGGTTTTTGATTTAATTTAATTTTGATTTGATTTAGATTAAATAGAAAAGAAGGAAAAAAAAAAGGGAAATTCGGATTAAAGCTTAGCCGTTGGATCAATCGGATTAATGGTTTTGATTGGAGAGTGCACTTCACGCACAGAGGCTGAGACTGGGAAATGCAACATATGGGATAGCCGGGGCCCACGCATAAGAAAGTGATGGAGGATAGCTTTTGTGTCTAATCTGGTGCTTCTCGGCCATGGTACAACCGGGTTTTGTTCCAACGAAAAAATGCCACATCACCTACTCAAAGTCAGAGTTCTCTTCAGGCAATCATAGCCCCAGAATGTGCCAAGCTCACGAAAATGTGCCGTATGGATAATTGCCAAAGTATCAAATTTTGAATAGAAACATGAGGAGAAAGAGAGAGAGAGAGAAAGAGAGTAAATGGAAAAGTGATACATCACACAACCAATCAGAGTTGAATATTGGAATCCTTGTACAACTTAAACACTTTCTTTCTTCAGCTATAAAAGGGCTACGGGACTAAAAGGAAAAATACACCATTCTAGAGAAAGAAATACAATAGCCCAGAGAGAGCAATTGGAGGCCAAATTAAAAGAGGAAGCTTACAATTATTCTCAAGCATTCCCCACTCTGCTCAACCCTTGTTTGTTTGTTTTAGTTTTTCATTATATCGCAAATTTTTATTTTTAGTTTTGTTATTTTAGATATGAACTAAATTAATTTTCTAGGATTTCAATGGGATCTCTATATGCAGTTTGAATTATGATGTTTTCTCTTTGATTTTACAATTTTAATTTACGAATTGCTTATTCTATCTTGCTCTTAATGCTTTTGAGTGCTTGATCATCACTTAAATTGATATTGGTAATTTGTATAAACTTGGAAAAGGAATTTCAAATTTAGACTTAGATAGGATAACACATGATCATGCTTATATGAGTTTATGTAGAATAAGAATATATCTATATAACATGTGCAATTGTTGAAAGACGTTACTCTTAATGAATCTTTTCTTAATCTAATTCACATAAGAATATAGTGAATTAATTAGAGGAAATATTTTTACATGACTATCGGAAGAGGCTTGTAGATACGCTAGCATTCTTGATTGATAGTTCGGGTTAAATAGTAATTCAAATAGGGTAACTAGTGATTCAGGCATACATATAGTGAAAATTGTAATCCTAGGTTTATTTTCATTGGCGATTTGATAAATTATTTGCACTCTTTAATTTTATTTATTTATTTTCTTGTTTTCTTTTAGTTTAAATTTTAATTTTAGAATTTTATTTTAAAATTGATTATTTGGATAAATTGATAACTAGTGTAGGTTAGTACTTAATGCATTATAGCAATTTCTCTGTGAGAACGATATTTTTATTCTTCACTTTATCACTTGTTCAATACGTACGCGCATAAAAATTTATAAGAGTTTTTTACCAAACTCGAAATTCTAAAGCAAAAACATACCAAGTTTATAAAACATGAAATTTTGAAGTTTCATTTTATTCTCTGAAAGTAAAGATGGCAAAAACATACCATCTTCAACCTTATGTCTTTGGAGAACCAAAACAGTGCCATCAATAGGTTGGTTTCACCAAGGCCCCATCAAGATTGGGAGTTTCTCTCAGCAGGGACCTTCTCCATATTCGCTCGAGTGTCGTCATGGGACACATCCAGAACCTTCTTTAAGGATCCATGTTGCTGCTTAGAGACCCAAATTAGGGTTAGGATTAAGTCTTTGAGGCCGGTGTTGGCATAATCCATCAACACTAGCCTAGCTCTGGTTTTGCAAAGTTTTTTTTTTTTTTTTCCTTCTCTTAATATAGTAATTGTAAACTAATTTCTGTTTGTTGTTACGTATAACGTTAGTCAATCAAGTTAACGACATATATATATTTTTTTTAATCAATGACATGACATTTATAATGCTTTATTAAACTTGGTATGTTTTAGAACATGACATTTACAATGATTACGGGGTAAACGAACTAGCAATTGTTGCTTAAAATGGTCGCTGATGTGCGAAATAAGTTCTGTAAAATTGAAATTCTTTTTTTACATTTTAAACCCCAGGTCAGTGGCAAGTTCGGTGATAGTAATGGTGGTGGTACTATGCAAATTCATTTTCTTGAATGAGTCCTGTTATCGCATCTTCATTTTGTTGAATACTTTCCGCAATCGCATCATCATAGGTTCCGTAGTCCCATCATCATTTTCTTCTAATCACATTTTCATTTTCTTGAATAGAGTACGCAATCGCATCTTCATTCTTTTGAATAAGTATCATTATTTCTTGCAGAAGTTCTAAAGTCGACATTTCAGCTCCGAAAAGCTACTTTGCTCTGTTATGTAAAAATCTTTTTGAGTATCAATAGGAGTAATGCTTAGAAAATTAACATAGTGACTAATTAGATATTTTTATAGGCACAAAGCCCTACTAGGTAGTCATCCCTAGACACGTTTCAATGAATTTAAATCTTTGCTAAATCATGAAAATACGAAGAAAGCAATTCAGTTGATCCACACCGCAAGAGTCCTAGCTCCATCACTGTGGACTCAGCAAAGGGCATGACATGAAAATTTTCAGCATGCAAACGAAAAGAAAGCATTATGTTCACATTAATGCACAGAAACTATTGACAAACTATTTTGCAGTACTTCCATAATAGGAGCATACACGTGGATAGGAGCATACAAACTATTATCATTCCTATATGATCTGCAAGTCTAAATGGATACGAGCGTACAAATCTTTTATTTGTTATTCAACGAGTAAAAGTACTGAAAACTGATGGGAGTCGCTCGCGAAGCCTGTTCTTAGCCATGGATGAGTGGCTGGATGTCGTTTAACTTGATTTCAGAATCAAGTGAATTCCACCATTGGACAAAGGTGGAGTTATGTAAGAACACATCATTTCCTATCTCCCCTTCTTTCTCCCACTGCAACACTTGTTTCTGAATCTTCTTTGCAACATCTTTTTCATTTCCTTGGCAAAAAAGCTCCTCCACATCTGCCCAAAAACAGGACTCCCCACTTGATCCTTTCTCCATCTTTTTTTCATGCTCACGCCATTGTTGTTGATACCTGTAGCGTCTAGGTCTGCCCTTTGTCATGTATGGTCCGGTGTCTTCGTTCTTCAGGTGTCTGTAGTAGTTGGCAATGTCTAGAGGCTCGACAAGGCGGCGGTACTGAGTCCCGAGATCTATCCACTGCCTCTGACCCTCAAATTCATCGGGGAGTTTATACCCTTTCAACAATTCGATGATCTCATCCCAGATGCCTGTTAGCTCGAGCCTCTTGACATTGGCTTTGAAGTCCTTCTGGTCCTTTTGAAGCTTGAAGGAATCATACAACCCCACTTTTTCTAGCTCACAGACGTTCTTGTAATGCTCTATCTCTTTCAATGCCCTTTCCATATCTGTAACCTTTGACTTAACTTTTTCTTGATTTCTTTTCTTTTGCTCCTCTGACTCTCCTGCTACAAGCAGGCACAATCTGCCGCTTGTACTCTGCAAATTCATATACATGTTGAATAAGTATTCCAAGTCTTATAAACACAGACTGAACACATAGTTAGACCAAAATATCACATGAGGTTGAACTTTTCAAATTTCGAACACTCTCTTGGCTATTCTGTCCAATTTAGTCAAAATAATAGATAAATTTGGGGTGAATTGGATAGAATTCGACAAAGGGATTAAAATCTTACAAAGCGGAACTTTAAGACAAGCATTACAAAATAATATATCAGAAAGACCAAGTGTTACAACCTCTCTAATTAGAAAAGCCTTTTTCTCACACATTCAAATTCAATCTTTGCTCACAAAAGCCTTTTTTAAGCTAACTAGAAAGAAATCTGTTTCTCGCTCCAAAAGGTTAATCAACTTCTTAAGGGGAAAGAGAAATTTACCAGTCCAAAGGCATCAGCAGCCTTGTTTAACATGTCGATTTCGTAAGCATATGATTTATCTGAGGAGTAATTATGCCCTCTAAAGCTGTTCGGAAGCTCACTTTCGTAGCCATGATGATCTCCCAAACTTCTTTTGGCGATCTCCAAAACTTCATCGTCACTGCTTGGCTGGCAGGAGTAGAACAAGAGCTGCAAAACGGCATTGAAGTTGTCCGAAGTAACGGGATTCCCTCCCACATTGAGAAAGACATAAGTACCAAAGGGTCTATAAGGACTTAGCTCAATGAAGTTTGTTACAGTCTCCAGCAACAGATTTGTGCTCTCCATAAGCTTACAAGCAACATGGCTTGTAAGAGTCAACGCATTCGTCATCACTTCCGTGAAGATATCTTGAGCGTCTTGAGCTAAATGGAGCGGTACTTGCTTGGATCGTTGACTTAAGAAGTTCAGAATTTTCTCAAATTTTTGTTTGTTGGCCGAAAGAGAGGCGAGAAAGACACGAGGGATGAGGTCATATTTCGACACGAAATGGATGAAGTTGCCAGACCAATTCTCTCTCCGGAGAGCATGAGAAAAGATATGGCTTCCCACTAGAGGAGATCCAAAAGTGAGACAGAGAGGTAGAGTTGAGAATATGATATTTCCTTTCCTATGCTCTTCCAAAAACCAGATTGTCGCTAGAATTGCAATTGGGCCACCAGAAGAGTGCCCTGTAAATACTACTTGCTTCTTGTCTTTTGCAGCCTTCTGGACCTGAGTAGAACAATCCAAGACAAAAGCAAAAATTTTTAGAAAATTTGTCTGTAACTCTCAATTTAAATCTGTACTGTATGTCATTAGGATCAAGAAGTATTGCTCGGTCGCATAGACAAATATACCAAAAGTACATGTCCAAAAATCTAGGATGAATTTCACTAGACATGATGGCTACTTGGATGAATCTAAAGTATAAATACTTGTCCATTATAGAATAATAACAAAACCCAGATAAGGAATTGAAATATCAAAATCATCCAACTCTTTGGCCAGATCAAGTTAACGACATTTAATTAAGTTTCTCAGAAAATTTGAACCACATACCTTATCTTTAAGCTTTGGATTCTCCAATATTAGTTGAAATCTTTCTTCAAAAGCTTGATTAACATCAGCAGCTTCCTCATTGCCAATACTTCTCAAAGAAGGAAATAGTTTAAGATTGATCTTCTTTTCTCCAAAAGGTCTTTGACTCTTGTCACTATACCAATCTTTGACAGCCCAAGATCCCCGAAAGCTGAAAATAACTTCAGAGGAGCCAGTACTGGATTTTTTCAGAAACGGCTTATCTGGAGACCTATGAGCCGTTATGGCCTCTGAGTAAGCATTTTTTATAAGCTCTTCTTTCATAGCCATACTGAAAACAAATTTTGTTTTGGCTAGATTTCAGGTTCTGATGCTTTGGTTTCAGCTATGATGATCTATTAGTGCTGAGTTTAAGGAAATAATACCCTTTACTTATAATGGATTCTGAGAGGTAACAGTGCTTGAAACCTGTACTATAAGTGTATAGGATGAGTTTTTATAGTCATTGACTCATGATTGACTTCATCTGCCAGTAGACGTGCTCTATTTTGTTATTATGTACTCTTTTATTTTTATTGTTTTGGAAGGGGAAGACTTGATGGTAGTTGATTTGCTTGGAACTAGAGATATTATTAAAACACCAACTACAGATGTCTTTAATTTTTATTTCTTTTATTTTTTTGGCTTATATGACCAATTTGAGGTTAAGAAAAGAAAAAGTGAAACTAAAAACCCAATAAAGAAGGCACCACCAATTAGTAGGAAGTTTCTTATCTCTGCCTCTGGATCGATTTATGTCAAGAGGTAAAAAATAAAAACTTGCTCTTTAAAGAGACTAGACTACTAGTTAGCTAGAAAAATGGAACGCGTGAATTTGTCCTTGGATTCTTTGGAAGAAAAGTATTATCATACTTTCTTGGCAATGCCAATGTATTTTCCAGGCAGCTGTTGAAAGTTGAAACCCCATTTTACAAAGGGTTAATGGCAAAAAAAAAAAAAACAAATAGCCCTGAACTATTCAATTTGTCATAAATTAGGTTCATAAGTTCTAATTTTGACAATTAAACTCCCAAATATTCAAATTATTTGCAAGTAAATCTAAATTGTATCATATTATTAAATGTTTGACAAAAAATAGACATATGTAACATCTAAAAATGTATTCGAAAGTTAACTAAAAAAGTTTGAGTGTAAAGAGGAACAAGCACAAAAAAATTAAAATTTTAGAGACTAAATTATCATAAGTTAGATACTTCATGTATAAAGCACAAAAAAATTAAAATTTTAGAGACTAAATTATCATAACTTAGATACTTCATGTATAATTTGTGTCATAAACTCTTTCGTATCAGATAGTAGAGGGTCTGTGCTACTCTCTCTCTAAATTTGTCCTAATTGACAAAATGGTCTTTAAAAAAAAATTCCAGTTAAGTCCCTAAATTTGTGAATCTTAGCAATTAGCTCCAAGTCATTAATTGCAATTACATTTTTTTAAAGGAGAATAGTTGCAATAGGATTTGTCAGTGGGAAAAATGCGCCAATCTACAACAAATTCATAGATTATATTGCCAATCCATAACAGGTTCTAGGGAAAAACATGTTAATATACTCGTTAGAAATTCAATAGTCCTTGATGTGTAAGGTTAATTGTCACTGTTCTGCGTACTTCTTTTCTGTTTACAAAGAGTTGTTTGCCAATTCACAATAAATTCAGAAGTCCAACATGCGAAAAACTCTTTTATGGAATTAGCTTGAATAACTCAAATTTCTTGATAACTTTACGTAGCATCGGATTGTAGAAAAAGCTAAAGTTGGTTTTTGAGAAGAAAACATGGGTTCCTCTTCATTGGTCACTTGAGTTTCAAACAAATGTCGTACTAATCCTTTAGGAGAATTCTGTAGTCCCTCGTTTCATTGGTCACTAATGTCCACGTATCCTTGTTATCTCAGAGTGCTTTTAACTTCAGGTCGGGTCGGAGAAGCGTAGGTGGCCACCTGTAAAGATTCTCTGATGCTTGAGTCAATTGTTTATCCCTGAGATTGAGTAGTAAAGATTAGGTTTTTCTCTGTATATATCTATCTGTATATCTTCTCCCCAGAGGGGGAAGCAAGGCTCGTATATATAATCCTGGAACTGAGAGCTTTCTGGCTCTTAATCCCAGGATCAAGTACCTTTTTTTCATCATGACTTACCCCAGAAATCACGGGCCGTGGTTACTGTGATTTTCCTTGTATCGTCGTGGCCTGCTTTCCGCTGTTCCCTATGACTCGAGCCTGTCGGAGGCGAGACTTTGACAAACTGCCGTTCTGTCAAGACGGTTTGCCCAATGTGCACACCTACCCAGGATCGCATTAAATGCCCTGTCTGGGTCTGGAGCAGTGCGCTGCCTCCCATAGTCTTCTGGCGGAAGACCCTCAAGGCTCCTGACCCCTAGCTGTCAAGGTAAGAATTGGACTACGCCGAACCCATCCAGAGTCTGGGATGGATTCGGCCCTGGCCTCGGACAGCCCATGGGACCTTGCGGTATCAAGTGTGACTCGCATGGTTTTAAGCGGTCACTCTGGACACGTGTCGGACGGTGTACCCCCTTGTGTCCTATTCTGCTACTTAATCATCCACATGGTACATGTTCTTGGAACGGGCCCCACAACTGCCCCTATTTTCCTATTTGATGGATTTGCATCCATCAAGTAGGGAAATCGTGTCTCCAGTCTTCCAATTTGAGGGATACACGTGGCCCCTTACCGTCATTTCTCCCCAATTACTGACGCTGGTGCACGCTATCCCGTGTCACGATTTTTCAAATTTTTGAAATTCTAGTGCTTCCATCTTCCTTGCACTGTTCTCCTCTAGGGAAGACTCTTCGGCTCCCCCTCTATAAAAACCGCGCTTATGCTCATTTCTTACTTTACCAAAATCCCCAAATATTCCAGCTTCCTCAAATCTTAGGGTTTCTGCATCTCCCCTTTTCCAGAACCTTTCGCTTCTTCGATCGCATCCAAAAAAATGGCCCCGAACTAGAGTCAAAAACTCCGCCCCATCGCGGATTCTGAGTTGGACTCATTAAAGAGGCAGCTTTGTTTCTCTGGCGGAGTTACTTTCTAAAGGATTGAGAGCCCGGCAGACTGGTACCTTTGCCCTTCTGCCCTCGAAGGCTCCATTGTCTTGGGGAGGAGGAACATGGAATGGCTGCGGTTTCCCCTTCCTCCCTTGGTCCACCAGTTCTTTAGTCTCATCCGATGCAACTGAACATCAACGGGGTCATGATCCTGATGGGGCTTTCTGCCCTGTAGGTCCTCCTCAATGTGCATATCGACCTGGAGGTGGTCTCTTACTCCTACAAGCTCATCCTCATCTCCAAAACGAGCTCTTACTCCACTTTCTACCTCTAGCCACTCCCGGGGAACCATATTTTATGGGGCTTGCCGAGGTCGGACAAGCAATGGGATTCCCACTCCAAGCTGTACTCCGTCGAAGGGGCGTGGTGCTCTTCCTAGGTGAACGGAGAGCGTCTCCAAATTCCCCTATCTTTCCTGCAAAGTAAGTACTGAGTCATGATTTTTGGGTCTATGTGCACTTTGTCCATTTTTACTCATGATATTTTGCTTTGCGCAGTCTCTTGGAGGAAAGCAGATTCGAGCTGCGGCTGTTGGCAGGACGACTCAAGGAGCTGGAGGGGGTCGTCATCTTCAGGTCCTCTGGAGACTGCCGACACATTTAGACTGTCCTCCATCCCTAGGTGATGAACATGATACCGAGGATGGTCTCATATCTCCACTTTCTGTTAGACACATGGGTCATCACCAAGCACCTTCGGAGCCAGCTTGATGCCTCGACTCTAAACTGGTTCCACCGGGACGAGCAGAGTTGCATCGCCATGGTGGGGTCGTCAAATCACGGCCTCGAGCCAGCTGGCAGGTCCCCATGATCTGGTGGCATCGACCAATCATGAGCTCAAGAAGCGGTGAAGCTCGTGATTGACGAGTACATCAGGCTCTGACAAGAGGAAAATGCTACTCCTAAGCGGGTTAGGGGTGAGTCCATTTGGTGCCCTAGGGTTCTGTCAATTAGGTCAAGGCTGTATTCTAATCACGTTGTATGCTCTTATAGGTTCGAACGCAGGCCCTTCAGTAGACCCCTCCCCAGCCAAAGGAGTGTTGTTGCATATAGAGCCCGATCCAAGGTCCCCACTGATCAGCGTCTGGTAGTGTCTTCTGAGGACAAGGCTGGGGGGCAAGGAGTTGTCACCCCAAGAACGGGCTCGGATGACAACCTGGAGGATCTATTTGTGTCCAGGGCTGAAATGCCCGTGGTGTCTTCTCCCGAGGTAGGCGGGCTCACGATTCGGGAGGCACCGGCCATAAAGATTGTGTATGGGAAAGGGGTGCCTTCGAGCCTACCTGGGGAACCCGCTGCACCGACTTCCTCCGCCCCTAACTCTGGTTCGAAGGCGGGCACAGGGACCAGTGCTACCTGATCCCGTGAGGAGATTGCCGAACTCAGCTGAGGGGCTCCAAGGCTGAAGTCTTGGTTGTCTTCCCCTCCCTCAGTCTCCATGAAGCGGGGTCGCGAAGCTGATTCGTCCAAGGGAAAGGAAAACCCGGCAGGGAAGAGAGGCAGAACTGCCCCTTCTTCTGATAGCGACGATGATGGGGCTACCCTGATCCTCATGAAGAGGAGGAGGTCTACGCGTGGCAACCTGTCTACGGATGCTGGTCAAGACAAGACCGAAAAATTATAGCCAGGCGGGTCTCCGAGGGAGGTGGTAGCCGAAGCCGCTGAAGCATCAGCAGTCGCCGCGGCTTCTTCTGCTAAAGACGCGCCACCTCCAGCTATTACCGAAGGTGCACCTGGCGACGCTTTGCTTTCTACCGCCCCCACTTTTGCCACTTCGAAAGCGTCGAGAGAAGTTACTAGAGTGTGCTCAGTGGGGGGTGAAAGTGTCCTCGTAATCAGCGGGGTGGAGTCGCATTCTCTGGACGCAGATAATGCCCAGAAAAAGGGTCCAGCCGCGGAGTTCGAGCTGGAGGCGCTCTCCCTGGAGAACGTAGAGCTCGTTGCTGGCCACAGTCTTATGCAGGTTTGGCTCGTCTGGCTGTCACTCCATGTTTTTCAGTATCTTTGCTGAACACTGACCCTCTTTCTTATATTTTGCAGCTAGCCACCATCCAGTCCTTCTATTCCTCTCGCATCAGTAAGCTGACCGGGCAACTGAACGCCCATGCTGTGACGACCGAACAGAGCGAGGCCGCCCTTGCCACGTTGAGGGAAGACTTCGATCTGTACCAGAGCCTAAACGAAGCTAGGGTCAGTAGTGTGGTGGCCCACGCTTTGAGCATCGAGAGGGCCAGGCACGAGGAGCTGGTCACCAAGTTGGCCGAGGCAGAGACTGCCAGGCTGGCCCAAACCGAGCTCAAGATCAAGGAGCAGGAGCTACAGAACGCAGGGGTGGAGATGGGGCTGGCTTTCAGTGCTCGCGACAGGGCCGTCGACAAGGCTAAAGAAGTGAGGAAAGCCGAGGCAAAAGCCAAACTTGAGGCCCATTCCTTGCAGCGCAGTCTCGACTGGTCCAACAAGATAATCTGACATATCTACTTAGATCATAAAAACTGGTGGAGGCTAATGCCGAGTTGTCTCACAAGCGTGTCGAAGATCTCGCCGATATTAACATTCTTTTGATCAACTTATCATAGTGGCAAGCGGTGCTGAGAGATAGGCTGGCAGAAGCAGAGAAACTGAAGACAAGGTACCAGAGGCAGGTAGATATCTTTTCTGCGGAGAGCTACAAGACTGGCTAGGAGAATAGGTAATTCGAGAGCCATTCGGAGGTGGTAACGCAAGACCAATTTGATAAGCAGAAGGGTGTCGAGAGGGCCATTATTCCGTCAGGTACTACATGCAGCAGTTAGGGGATGAGATTAACATCGTGTACCTTGCTGATATACTGAAGATACTCGACGAAGAAAAAGACGGACCCTCTTCATCTGCTTCTATCGACAGAGAGATTGTCCCTACCTCTGATCGGCCAGAACAAGCTACGGAGGTTTCAAGGGGTCAGCCTGGCCCTGGCGCCTTGATTGGAGAAGGTTTAAGTGCAGTCGTCTTGTCCAGCGATGATTCTGACCCCAGTATGCCGTTCTTTGCCGAAGCTGGTCCAGGCGTCGAAGACGGCATCGCTCTTCTCTCCGGAGGTAATTAGGGCTTCTCGCTCTTTTGTGTATTTGTAAAGTATTGACCGCGTCGTGTAAATGTGACATCCAGCTCCTCACATAATTAAGAGAGCCAATAATAAACATGTTCTAATTGCGTATTAGGCATCTAGAAGTCATTAATACTAGTTTCATAAAAATATGCTCATTCCTTATATTATGTGCATTTACATACATGTTATTACACTAATGATTGTCGAAGTGTCCCGATGCAGTGTAAAGGTTCAATATCCTCAGAGAGAGAGCTCGTTGTGCTAAAAGAACAAAGAATATAATTATGAAACTAATACTATATGCACATGTATTAAGATCGTACTTGTTGATAACTTGGTCAAATAGTAGTTTTTCGGTAAAATGCAATTTTCACGTACTTCGGAGCCAAATTCATTGTGTGTTTAACACGTTAAATAGGCTTAATTCAATGTCTAGGACTTATTTATAGCATTTTATTTGTCGGCTCCAGGTAAGCACGAGGTGGCATTTAGGACACTAATTCATATTTAGTTGCACTAAGCTAGCTTAGATTAAGCTTAATCGCGTAATGTCGTTTTTGTGCATTCTAATAATTGAGTGATAATACTATATTTGCATTGTTAATTGGAGTCTAATTGACTTTCTTTTTATGTTTAATGTTGGTTAAGGGGCTAGGTTCTGCAAATTATAATAAGATTGGCCATATAGGATCATAAGTCAAAAGTACGACTAGTTTTCACTTTATAAGGGAGGATTCACCAACTTTGGCTACACTTGATTGTATAGGAGTGACCAGCAACGTGGTGACTATGCTAAGGATGTTCTAGAGCTGGACATATGGAAAGTGAGGTGCAAAATACCCAAAATACCCCTTAGAATTTAAGTTATACCTTTTCTTAGCTATTAAGTATTGATTTTGGGTCAAATCTGGTCATTTGATTTCCCTTTCTCTCCAGCCACGACCTAAAACTCTCCAATGATTTTTTTGACTTCTCTCAACTTCTCTCAAATATATCCAAGAGTTTCCAAGTGGAAGAACTCAAATTAGAGCTCTAGAAAGCAAGATAGACCAAATCTAGTCAAGATAATTCTATTAAGTTCTTCTTTCTATGTCTTGTCCTTTAATTTCAATTCTCTACTTGTTTCTACTTAAACAAAGGTTTCTTCAGGTTTTCTTAAGTTAAAATCTATTTCTAAGCTTTGGGAATCAGTTGGTGGAGATAGAAGGCAAGAAATCTAGCAAAGACTCAAACTAGTTAAAGTGAGGTTTATGTTGGATTTTGAATTTGTAGTGAATTTTCTTTATTTTAACTCTTAAACCTAAGCTATTATTTGATAAATAATGGTCTTAGGAACCCTTATATATTGTTGGAAACATAAAATTTAAGTGGAAGATTAAATTTAAACCTAAAGCCCCAAAGTTTGCAATTTATGGAGTTAAGTGTTTTTATGTCTAATAGATTAAGTTTTCTATATTTGTAATCTGATTTTTTAGATTTGGATTGTATATCTTATTGATCCTATTGTCTATTACACTCATTTGGTGGCTGCTTGTGATGACACGCAAGTGTAAAAGTGGTTTGAAACTTGTTGAAACCGAAAAAGAGTTCAAGTGCACTTAGATTGTTCTAAGTGATCCTCTTGATGTCTATATGTGGGAATTTGGATTTCTAATTGCTATTACAGGTTTAAAACCATGATTTTAATCATGTGAGAATATCCTAAAATTAGAGAAGGTACTGTCCAAATATTTTTAAAATGAAATGGCACCATTTAGGAGCAAATGGACTAGTTTTACAAAATTATGTGCCATTTTGGATCATTTTTGTGCTAACGAACTAGCATTCATATTTTAATACCTTTGAACAGTTTTTCAATGCTACTTATTGATTTTCAAGTACCTTAAGTGATTTATATGCTTCTGAGTCATTTTAAGATCAAGTTTCCTAATTTTGTGAAAATTTTGATTTTGGTATTGTTCGAGTATCTTGATGCATTCTTTTGGCAAAATGTGCATTTTGAATACCTATAAACTATGACAGGTGAATAGCACACCAATCTCTAGAGGATATTGACCCTTTCCACAATTCATTTTTATTCAGGACATGAGGTAAGTAAAGTACTCAACTGCAACACAAGAATTATGTGCTATATAAGTATCTATTATATTTCCACGTTTTGCATTTATTCTAGTTATGAGTATGACCATTGGCATTTCGATTTCAGCAAATATATATGCTTGGTTATTTTGGTGTGGTGTTATTATGTACACAATATAACCATGCATGTTTTATGAAAAAAAAGTTTAAGAAGGGTAATATGGTCCGACAGCATCAATCCTGGTTGCAAGCCCCTGATGAACGAGCTCACGGCTTAGGCCGAGTTGGCATTGTGCACTAAGGACATTACCTCCAGGAAATGCGACAAGTATTCTCTTGGAGACTCGTTCGCGGATTGCTCCAACCGGTCGAGGTCTCGCATGGTTTTCTGCTGCCTCTGGGTGCCCGCTTATTGCTTTAAGAAAAGTTTGCAGAAATCTTCAAACCTATTTATAGAATTCTCTGGGAGTTGTCTGAACCATAACAGGGCCGACCCCGCTAGGATGGTAGAGAAGACTTTGCAGGTCACAACCTCGTCCCTGGTCTCCAAGACCATCTTCTGCTGAAAGTGGTATATGTGATCGAGAGGGTCAGTCTTTCCCTCGAATGGTCTGAAAGTCGGGGTTGTGAAGTCTTTTGGCTTGGGCTCCAGCTGAATCCAATCGGCAAAGGCCGTCCGGTTGATCCCTCGCACGGTCTGCTCTGCCAGATCATCGGGGGTCTAGCTGTGATGGGCCCTGAGCCTCTTACTCAGCTCTGCCATCATCTCTTGTTTCCAGTTGGGAAGCACACCTTCTGGGCTTTCCTGGTGTCTTCTATCCACTGCTGCTTCGGTCCGGAAAGGCATTGTCTGCCTTTGTAGCTCCCCCTGCATCTGTGATCTGGATGGGATGGGGACTTTCATCGGTGGTTGGCCCCCAGACTTTTACTGGACCTCTTCATCAAAGTCCTCCATTCGCCTGCTCCTAGCTTCGCTTACCAGCAGCCCTTCAAGGCGGGCGTTATCTCTGTGCACATCTGTGACTTCATCTTTTAAACTCAAGACGGCTTCGTGGGCTATCTCTGCCTTCCGGTTTGCTTCTGCTAGGGCGGCAAGCATTTGGTCCAGCTTTTGCTCTAGACCTATTCGTGCTTCCTGGGAGCTACCTTTGGCATCGGGATGTGTGCTCCTGGTTGTCATTCTTAAGGGTGCCATTCGAAGTTGTATGGCTTTTTATTCGGGGAGAGCGTGATCGTGGGACTCTTATTCTTTCTCTCACGCTCAACGTTTCCCATAGACGGCGCCAAACTGTTGATGCGATTCTTACCATCTGTCTATATATCTCTGAACTGCTGATGTTATATCTACCAACTGTCCATGTATCCTTGCTATCCCAGAGTGCTTTTAAGTTCAGGTCAGGTCGAAGACGCAGGGGTGGCCACCTATAATGATTCGCCGATGCTTAAGTTAGTTATTTATCCCTGAGGTTGAGTAGCAAAGAGTAGGTTTTTCTCTGTATATGTCTATCTGTATATCTTCTCCCCAGAGGGGGAAGCAAGGCTCATATATATAATCCTGGATCTAGGAGCTTTCTGGCTCTCAATCCTAGGATCGAGTACCTTTTTTCATCATGACTTACTCCAGAAATCATGGGTCGTGATTATCGTGATTTTCCTTGCATCTTCGTGGCCTGCTTTCTGCCATCCCCTATGACTCGAGCCTGTCGGAGGCGAGACTTTGACAAACCGCTGTTCTGTCAGGACGGTTTACCTAATGTGCGTACCTACCTAGGATAGCATTAAATGCCCTATTTGGGTCTGGAACAGTGCGCTGCCTCCTATGGTCTTCTGGCAGAAGACCCTCGAGGCTCCTGATCCCCAGCTATCGAGGTAAGAATTGGACTGGGCCGAACCCGTCCAGGGTCTGGGATGGATTTGTCCCTGGCCTCGAACAGCCCATGGGCCCATGCGGTATCACGTGCGATTCGCGTGGCTTTTAAGTATTCACTCTGAACACATGTCGAACGGTATGCCCTCCTATAACCTGTTATGTCACTTAATCTTCCACGTAGTACATGATCTAGGAACGAGCTCTACAGGCATAATTAACAAAATGAAAGGAAATGACTAAAGAGGACATATTTAAAAATCTAAAGATGATAATTCTTCTCCCTACTTACCTCCTTCATTTACTCCCTAAAAAAATCCTTTTCTTTTCCTTGTGCTGAAAAATAGAATAAAAAAATTAAAAAGAAGAAGAAACATCATAACTAGTAAGAAAAGCTGAGGAGAAAATAAATACAACAAGACAAAATGAACTCTAAGCCTTATAATAAAATGTATATCACTCATGTCTTATTTTGGCACATAAACTTCAAAACATCCCAAAAATGGCAACTAAACTTTTAATTTATTTCATTTTAGCCCCTAACATTATCAAAACGTTAAATATGAATAAAACGTATCCCATTTTGGCCTCCGAACTATCACCTCTGGTGGCATCATTAGTTATTGTACCTGACAGGGCACAATACGATTAATAATTTTGTTTGGGCTGGTCCAGCATATGACACGACATGCATAACAGACATGATTAAAAAAATAATTAGTTTACAAAAAATATACTTATTTTAAATTTATTTTAATTTTTTGGGCATTATTTTAATACAATAAAAGTAAAATAAATTAGGAAAATAAAGATTAAAATATTTTCTAAGAAAAAATAATATATTTTATACATATTACGTTAATTTCTAATCTTTTTAAATGAAAAGGTTCTAAAAGTTAATAAGTTTAAGCCAAAGAAATTTAAAGATATTAAGAATCTAAAGAAAAATTCACCTTCAATAGAAAATCCTAAAAATGTTAAGAAAGAAAAATACAGTTTATGTGTCAATCATAACTTTTGAGTTATACATATTAATATAATTTGAATAGACGCCAAATTAGTTAAAATATATTCTAACTATAGACTTTACAAAAAAAAAATACTCTAACTATAGAAATTCAAATTAATTATTTTTTCTCATGTACACTCTAATATTTCAATTCAAAATTATTTTTATATAAAAGTTATCTCAATTTCAAATAATTTCTCTCAATGTCATGGTAATTAACGATTCATAATTCATAATTACTTAAAAGGAAATATGTCTAATATTATTAAAATAACTAAATCTGAAAAAAAAAAATGAGCATGATTATAGAACAAAAATAATAAAAGTTTGAAAATAGAAATAATTAGACTTGAAATTATATATGATATAAAAAAATGAGCAAAATTAGATATAATAATAACATAATAAAAAAATAAACACAATTAGACATGAAAATAACATAATATATAAAACGAATGCAATTAATATGAAAATAGCATAATATCAGAAATGAGCATGATTAGCCATAGAAAATAGCCAATACCGAAAACAAGCACGATAATAGCATAATATCGAAAATGGGAACAATTAGGTCCAAAAATAGACAAGCATAATAATAGCGTGTTGATGGCACAATTACGACAAGAAATTGGGTACATGCACATCACATACACGACACGGGCACATGCACGTAATAGGCTATACACGTAGTAGGCCGAGCACGACATGACACAATGTACAAATGTGCCACAACTAAATATACATGGGCCGACACGACACGACCCAGTTAACATCTGTAATTACCTCTTTTAGCTCTTGAACTTCAAAACATCCCTAAATTGGCACCTAGACTTTTAATTTGTTTCATTTTGGCTCATTTCTCTACTAATCACGTGACTGGTTGTTGTTAAATTAATGTTAAATATTGCACACACAGGGCAAAACATGAAAGCTAGCACAATCAACTTAACATAGTTCTGCTACTTTATATTGATAATTTCTCCCTTTCTCACATCGATTATTCCTCTCATCTTATGTCAGGTATATTTGGAATGATAACTACTTTGCTCGAGGAAAAACATTCACAACTTCGAAGGGGACTTACACCAGCCCCAAGGTTCATCTGAGATGTATTTAGTAACCTACTTCACGCTCAAATAGTTATCAACTCTCCTGATGAAAGCAGAAAAGAAAATTAGATCACTGACAGCTTCAGTAATTTCAATTATGGCAAATCATGGGTGTGATAGTTCTCAAAGTACTATAAGTTATAGTCACCAATCGTAACTGAGTTCCTCTAATCTTCAAACACTAATGTAGCTAGTATACTGCAAGGATTCTTACTCAATGCATCAGCTATAATGTTGGCCTTACCAGGATGATACTGTAGGTCGAAGTCATAATCCTCCATATACTCAACATATCTTCGTTGTCTCAAGTTCAGATCCTTCTGAGTAAAGAGATATTTCAAACTCTTATGATCGGGGAATATGTCGAACTTCACACCATACAAGCAACATCGCCAAATCTTCAATGCAAAGATCACCGCTGCAAGTTCCAGATCATGGGTAGGATAGTTCTTCTCATGTGGCTTCAACTGACGAGAAGAGTAAGCCACAACTCGACCATTCTGTATCAAGACACATCCCAAACCCGTTTTTTAGCATCGGTATAAACCACATAAGGCTCGTTATTGTCAAGAATAGTAAGAATTGGTGTGATGATCAAACTGTGCTTCAACCTGATAAAAGCTTCTTCGCTTTTGTGATCCCAAACAAACTTGACATCCTTCCTGGTCAACTTCATCAAAAGCAAAGCAATCTTCTAGAAATCTTGCACAAAATGGCAGTAATAGCCTGCCAAGCCAAGGAAACTCTACACCTCTATCATATTTCTTGTTCTCTCCCACTCCATAATAGCTTTTATCTTAGCGGGATTGATTGACATACCTTCCTGAGAAATTAAATGCTTTAAGAACTTCATTTCTGATATCTAAAAGTCGCACTTCGATTTCTTGGCATACAACTGATGATCTCTCAAGGTCTTAAGTACTATCCTAAGATGTTCGTCATACTCTTCTTAAGTCTTAGAATATACCAGGATGTCTCGACGAACACAACCATAAAATGGTCTAAAAATGGCCTGAAGATCTAATTCATGAGATCTATAAAGGCTGCAAGAGTATTTGCCAAAACAAACGGCATCACCAGAAACTCAAAGTGACTATATTGAGTTCTAAATGCTGTCTTAAGTATGTCATCTTCTCTTATCTTCAACTGATGATAACTAGACCTTAAATCAATCTTAGAGAAGAACCTCGAACAACCGAGTTGATCAAACAACTCGTCTATCCTTGGCAAAGGAGACTTGTTCTTCACCGTCATCTAATTCAACTTTCTGTAGTCCACACAAAGTCTCAACGAACCATTATCTTTCTTCGCAAACAAAACAGGGGCACCCCAAGCGGGAAGTGCTACTAGGAATGAAGCTGTTGGAAAGCAGATCGTCTAACTGTTCTCTTAATTCTTCCATCTCAGCAAAAGTCATGTGATAGGTTGGAATAGAACCTGGCTGAGCTCTACTCATACACTAAGCTCTACTTTTAGAAACTCGAGTTTCTTTCTTCCACTCATGCATGCTTTCAGAATAGGACTAGGCTTTAATAAACTTATTCTAGCTTGATAGGCAATAAGGTGCCTATCACTAAGAAAAAGAGTCACACGCTTTGTATGACAGTCTACAACGACTCGAACTTACTTTAACAACTAATCCATGCTAAGTATCACGTCATACTGTCCCATTGGCAACACAATCAAATCGACAAGAAGCATCCTATCACCAACCATAACTGGACAAGACTTACACACATTAGACACATCGGCTACTCCTCTCATAGGTGTACCCAACATCAATACATAATCCAAATCGAAAAATTCTAACCCCAACAATTGAGCAAACAATAAGGATATGAATGAATGGGAAGCACTAATATAAAAAAAAACATATGCCCAAGAGTGTGAAAGAAGGATCATACTGTCAACAACACCTCGGCCGGTGTGATCCTGAGTGTCGTCTGCCCTAGTAAAAGCATAGGCTTGGCCAGTCACCTTTCCTTTCCCTTTGTTGCTTCTTCCATTGGCCAAGACGGCTACTGCTGGATTCTGGATCACTACTACCATATTCATACCCACCTTAACTCCCTGAGGAGTCGGAAAACTCTGAGTAAAACCCTGAGGGTAGTACTAGTACTGATAAGGCTGAGGGGAAGCAAAATTCTACGACACACCCTACGACTATTACGGTGTTATCCTTCTTGAGAAAGAGGATATTTCTACAGACTGTTGGGACACTCTTTCTGATGACTCTGCTGGCCATAAACAAAAAGTCCTCCATACGGACTACCTCTGCCACCCCCTGAAGAACCACTAGTATTCGAGCTCCTATTGTTCAGAGTACCCTGGGCTGACCACTACTCCTAGTCCCTTCTGGTGACTTTCCTATCATTCCCTCTTCCTTGGTTCCTCCGAAAATCCAATCCCTCTTTGATGACCTCTGCCCGCTGGGCAGCCACTACAATCTCAGGAAGAGTACAGAAAGTCTGAGTACAAATCTTGTTGAAAATGTTCCAATTCAGACGACTCCTAAACTTGGCAACTTAGTACTTCTCACTCGTACTTGATCCAAAAGCAATACTTGCCAACTCAGTAAACTCAATCATGTACTCATTCACCATTCTTTTACCCTTAATCAAAATCTCAAACTGGTTCACAACTTCATCTTGTTGATTCTCATTGGCATACTTGGCCTTGAAAATCTATTCAAAGTCCTCTTAAATCAGACCCATCACATCTTGCATTCATTCCATTGTCTCCCACCAGTGAATAGTACTTCCCATCAAACAAGTAACAGCAAACACAACCCAAAACTCAACCGGAATACGAAGGGCCTGAAAGTGTCTTTCTATCTCACACAACCAAGCAATTGCAGTGAGAGCTTCCAGTATACTATCAAAATGCCTTAGCTGGAGACACATGAATCGTTGGAGATGATTAGACTGATCCAACTAACGTTCCCTCGGAGCTGAAGGCTGATAGTCTAGATTGCTCATCTGAGCAAATGTCTGCTGCATTACCTCGATCAGATGAGTGAAATTCGGACGAGGAGATTCGGCACCCGATTGGTGCCTCGGAACTCTTCTCGGAGGCATCCTTAAAAGTCTGAAATAATATGTCAAATTATTAATACGATAATAATAATTACTTGTCATAAAAATCAACTTCAATTTAGTTTAATGGTGATACGTCTGAGTTATTAAACTCAAAGCTCTGATACCAAAACTTCTATCATAACCCAAAACTAGGGCTAGTGGTAGAAAGAAAATTTTACAAAGATAAGAAATTAAGAAAATTTTACAAAGATAAGAAATTTCTTAATTTATTTGAAAAGTATCAAAAATTTCTAGTTTTATAAAACGATCCATTTAAATAAAACAATTGGAATTTCATCCCGTAAATCTCTCCTACAGTTCATATACACCATTAAATATACATTGAATAAATACTGAAAACGTAAATCAGTTATAAGTCCAAGCGTTATCATCATCCACATCAGAATCAAATACCAGAACGGCATACATAAGTTCACAGACAAAAATAGAATGTAGTAATCTGGGTTCAATGCTAAAACAAAACCAAAACAGTTCAGATGCCACAACAATATACTTCAAGTATTATTAAGACAACGAACTATAATTAAGATGACCTCTTACTCCTCTTGATCACTAAGGTTGCACTAGACATCATCTAAAAAAATGAGGAAGGGAGTGAGCATACAATGCATAGTAAGAAAAACAGTTACCTCGATCGAAAATATTTTAATAATGAAAAATCATGGTTGTTCAAATCCAATATATATATATAATGATCCATATATATATATATATATAATACTCGTAAAACATATTTGCAAACATTATGCAAATAGAAAAATACAATCAACAATCCAAATCATCATTATCATTATTACACTCACTGTCATCTGCATCAGTGTTATCTTCGTCAATTTTATATTTGAAAACATAAATGGGAATAATTATTTGAAAACAACTCTGCTTCAACCTTTGCAAATAGATCATCGTATTGCTGGCCATATCTAGTTAATCCCATTGCCCACCATCATTAATAGTTTCATTGTTATTTGGACCCATGAAATCATTAGTACATCTAACATCTCTTCCTCAAAGTCATTTGATATTAGAAGGACCTCATGAGAAACTTCTCCGTGGAATGTCCACTGGGTATATTTCTCATCAAACCCATGACATATAATATGGGACTTTACATTTAAAATTGTTTCGAATAGCATATTGACGCATATCTTGCAAGGACATCTCACTTTTCCTCTTTCATCTACAAAATTCTTTGCCTATTAATAAAATCATTTACACCTTCCAAATATTTTTGAGACCTACGATATCTTAGTTTTGCAACTCTTGTTAATTGTCATTTTATCACTGCTACACATTACAACGAACTCCTTAAGATACATCACTTTAGATATTGTTGCATATTTCTAGATTTATCTAGTCTATTCATCGATCAATAATAATATAAACTATCTAAATTATTGTGTCAATAATATTAAAACAATCAATAAACCAAATAATGACCACATAAGCAAAAGTGACCGACTGAAGTTAAAAGTCTAGCTATTTTGGTGAAGTTCATATTTTAAAAAAAAAAAAAACTATTTTGCTAAAGTTAGCCGACTTTTGTTGGCTCTATAAATAAATATATATATATATATATGGCATTTGAAGCACTTAATAACAACAAAAAAACAAATCAATGGCATATCACCTTGTCTCCATATCCTCCAGGTAACTACCCCCTCTTGTTTACTACTCTATTTACTTTATATTTAGCTAATATTCCTTTTCACACCTTGTCCCCTAAAGTGCTACCATAAGGTCTTATCACCATTACCTATTATTCTATATCCAATATTATAAACATTACCCAATAATCAATCTATCCATTTATGAAAAAAAAAATCAACTATTCATAAACAATCAAACATCACCTGAATTATAGAAGCATGGTAAAAACAACTCTCGAAACAAGTCTTCATATTT
Organism: Parasponia andersonii; assembly: GCA_002914805.1. NCBI lineage: Eukaryota > Viridiplantae > Streptophyta > Magnoliopsida > Rosales > Cannabaceae > Trema > Trema andersonii. Next base: position 4,475 of record JXTB01000899.1, on the reverse strand, counting down.
AGGCAAAGAAACTCACCAATTTTAAATAAGGCTTAAAATTACATTACCTCCGTGCCTCGAATAATATACGAGGAATTTAGGTCTCGTGTGTGTGATTAAAATACGAGGTAAGTTGAAAAATTTCGCTACTATTTATTTGTTGGGAAAATCCTGGACTGATATTGAATTCTATCTTTTTAGGCCTGTTTGTTTGAAAAATACCAAGTTTTTTAAAGGTTCATTCTTTTCATTTTGAGATATTCTAAGGGGTCAGTATCCGTCTTTTATTTTTATTTTTTCCCTCTCTCTCTCTCTCATTATTTCAGTCTCTAATATTTCCATCTTCAATTTTGCATGATCCTCTCTAAACTTCTCTCTCTAATCTTCATCCTCTTCATTGTTCCATTTCCATTTTCTTGTTTCATTAGTGGTTTTGAGGTTTTCTAGTGTTTTTTCTGTGTGGCACTAAGAATCTGAATATGGAGATTCTTCGCTCTAGTTCAGGTTCCCCTGTGCCGACTTCAAAATCAGCAACAACCGGCAGGAAGGAATCTGTGAAAGGCGGTTTGAAGAGGGCGATAGTTGCTAAAGAAAATATAGCCAAAAAAAGAAAGGTTTTTGCGATTTCTTCAACTTCCATGGACGACATTCCATCTGTATGTATTCACTATTTTTCTTTTCATTTCCTTATTTTTAAAATTCATTTTGGCTTTGCTACTGTTTAGATATTTTTGGTCTTGTCTATCCTTATTTACCTGCAAAAATAGCTATGTTTCATTATGTTTAGCACTGAGAGTAATCTCAATTTATTACAAGTTATGTTTCTATTTTATATATTTCTATCATTCGTTTATATTTTTTTTCTTTGCATGTAAAAGTAATTTTTGTTTACTATGGATCTAGCATCTAGTTAGATCTCTATTGTTGTTTTGGATGACCGTATTTATTGTTTTTTACTTGAGTCCGTTACCATTAGTAACCTTTGTTCTTAATATTATACTTGTTTTATTTAGAACAATAATTTCTACTAATTGTATCATTTTTGGCTTTGTTTTTGGATTTAGATTTGGGATCTTAGAATCAAGCCTGTGAACTGGCTTTATTGTAAAGTGAATAGCAATTTTTCTTATTCTGTTATCACAAAAATTGGGAAAAAGCTCACTGATTCACAGAAAAAGCTTTTCCAGAAGACTTGTTTTGGACATTTTTTGAGTATACCTTCTTTGGTGTTTCAACCACAGTTAGTTCATCATATTTTGTTTAGGGAGGTTTACCGGACTGATAATGATCAAATGTGGTTTGATATTGGAAGGCACAAACTTAAATTTAGCATTGAAGAGTTTGAGGTTGTTTTGGGTTTGCATTGTGTAGGTGATACTGATCAGAATAGGTTTATGTCTGATGATATTAGGTTGAAAGAGAAGTATTTTGGGAGTGAAAAGAAAATTAGCAGGAAAAAGTTGGAAGATATTTTTATTAGCACGACCTTTGATAATGATGAGGATTGCGTGAAAATGGGTTTAGTTTATTTGATTAGTAATTTCATTTTCACAAAACACAAGGACAAGTTGGTTGAGGATGTGCATTTTTAAATGGCTGACAGTAAAGATTTCAATAATTATCCTTGGGAGAAGGCATTCAGGACTATTACCTTTAAGCACTTAAGGTCTGCATTAAGAGACAAAGAGAAAATTAATGTCATGATTGGTTCCAAGAAAGGAACAGAATCTTGCAAATTATATGGGTTTCCCTTAGCTTTGCAATTGTGGTTTTATGAGTGTATGTCATCTTTGGATGGGTCTGTTTGTGAATCAGCGGATTATGGTTACTCTCGTATACTCAATTGGAAGTCTTCTCGTTCGCCACATTATGAAGATCTTGAGACAAATATTTTTGGATCTAAGAAGGTACTTTTTTAGTATTTTTTGTTTTTAGCTTACTACTAGTATGTAGGTTATTTACTATATATTTCATATCTTAATATCTATATTTTTTATTATTACAGATAAAGATTAAGGGATTTTCTCTCTCTGATGTGGAGAAGAAAAGGCCGAGTGTCGGGTGGAATCTTAATAGTTCAGAAAAAATTGGTCAAGATGATGATGATTTTGAGGATCCTCCTGTTCGAGTTACCCGAGTGACAGAAACTTCGACTTCCACAACCAAAGAGTCAAACAGTAAGTTAATTTTTGTATTTTTTTTAGTTATATATTCTGATTTAGTTTTTATCTTATATAATATTTATTATGATATTTTTTTAGGAGTTTTTTCAATCCTCCATCAATGAGCTTAATCAAAGGATTAAAAAGATTGAGGAGACTCAGAACGCTATTCTTAAAGAAATGTCTTCATTTTCAAAAGATATTAAAGATTATATCACTTTAAAATTTGGTGGTTTGATATCTCTTTTCGTTGAAATTCGAAAAAAAAAATGGGAAAACCTGCAGTTGCATTTCAATTTAGTCCTAGTGACATTCTTTTTGACTTGCCTGAGGATCAGATGGAAGGTGTGGTGGTTGGTGAAGCTACTAATGATAAAGAAAAGGAAACAGTGGTATGTATGAGTAGTTTAGATACTTAAATTATTTTGTTATTGTACTATTATAGATATTAATTGTTGTTTCTTAGTTTTTTAGGCTGATTCTGTTGGTGCTAGTAATAAAGAGATTAAAAAGCCAGAGAATGAGCATAATGATGAGAAGCAGGTAATTTCCAAGGAAACTGAAACTTTTTTGGTTCTGTTTTGGAAACTATCAGTTACCATTAGTAATCAAACAGTTACCGTAAGTAACTAGATAGGTTACTTTGTGATACTTTGGCTGTGACAAGTGATATTATTAGTATTTGTTGTTGTTTCTTAAGTATCTGTCTCTTTTAGTTATTCGAAGTTACTTTTTGTGGATATTGATAGTTGTTTCTTATATTTTTTAGGATGATCAACCTGTTTGTGTTAGTAATGAAGAGTTTAAATAACCACATGATATCCATGTAGTTGAGCAGCAGGTAATTTGCTAGCATCTTGGAACTTTTGCTCTTTTTTCCCTTATTATCATTAGCATTAGTAATCAGATAGTTACCATAAGTAACTGGATAGGTTACTTTTTGATACTTTGGCTATGCACAAATGATATTATTAGTCTTTGTTGTTATTTCTTTCGTATCTGTCTCTTTTACGTATTCAAAGTTACTTTTTGTGGATATTGATAATTGCTTCTTGAATATTTTAGGCTGATCGGCCTTTTTGTGTTGGTAATGAAGAGTTTAAATAACCAGAGGATAGGTCTGTAGTTGAGCAACAGGTAATTTGCTAGTATTTTGAAATTTTTTCTCTTTTTTCCCCTATGGAAATTGCTGGTTACCACAGGTAACTAGATAGGTTACTTGATACATTGTGATACTTTGGGTAACATATCAGGTTACTTATACACAAACCTTTTTTGTCTTATTTTGTTCACCTACTTTTCTTTTTCCAGGATGATGCTAGCCAACATTGTATACAATCTGAAAATCTTGACAAAGTGAATGAAAATATTGAGGTTAGCAAGGATGAAGAACATCAAGATATTAAGATGGAGTCATGTGCTGAGTTTTTCGATAGTCTAGACTTGGACACCATTGATGATGTTATTAGAAGTGCTTATGCGACTAAGAATACGATAAAATTTTTCATGACACTTAGTTTATAGTCGAGTTACTTTGAGGATCTTTAAAGGCTACTTCTTATTTAGTAACTTATACTTATTATTATTATTATTATTACTATTTTTCAGGATGAGTCCAAGGCAATTGTTCCTTATATTGGATCTAGTTCAGAATGCAAGTTTGTTGAATTTACCTCTGTAGTTTCAAAACGTGAACCAAAACCCAGAGCTCAATTGAAATCACCATACATTAATATTTTTGGGTCTTCTAAACATATTCAAGAGCCAAAGAAAAATTATATTGCCAAAAGGAAAGTGAAAGGTTTATATCCTTTCAAGACAGATTTATTGGCTGAAGCTGATTCCAATATGGATACTAAGTTCAATAGTTGGTTTGAAAAGGGCTTGAAACCAGACAACAAGTAATAACTTTTTTTAATACTTTTTTTTCCCTAATTTTATCATATTTATTATATTGGTTACTTTTGATAACTATACTATTTATTTTTCTTATTGTCATTTTTTGTGTAGGAGGAAGATGTTTACAGATGATACTAATTTACTCGAGAAACTATTTGACTTTGCCATTGATACAATTAGCCATAAGATATGGTGGTTTCAGTTGTTATATAGTGGTGAATGTCTTAAATCTAATGTATGTACTTAGAAATTGTTGCTGCTTCACTATACAGGATTTCTTCATAATTTGAAGTATTTGCAACATTCCCCTGAGTATTTGATGACTCGGGGTCCTTTCTTCTAGAATCTCCATTCTTCTTGAGTTGCCAACACTCCCTTTTGACGTGCCCTTTCTTGCCACAGTGATAACACTTGACATTCTTTTTACTTCTTGAC